>BQNB010009364.1:70000-87019 GCA_026074375.1 Tanacetum coccineum | reverse complement strand
CCCGCAATAATATATTATCACACATGACATAATCAAATGCATACATATACATCATGTCTATATCATTTAACCATCACACATATCATTTGCATACTTACCACACTAATCTTTAATCACTTGCATACAAAGCATCAAAACCAAATCAAAACATATAATAACATCATAATCATCATAACCAGATACATACCTTGATTAGTCCCATGACTAAACCAATAACTCTCATTAACTAGAGCTTATCTAGCCTATTCTGTCTCCACATTCAAGTCTCCTAATCCATACTTCTTACAAACTTAACAATCAATATACATAAACACGCGATCATTCAAATATCATAACATATTATAACTTGGTTACTTACATTGAATAATTACCAACAAATCATCAACGTCTTTCTTGCTTGCATCCTCACCAAGAATCATCAACACATATATAAACACTTATATTTTACATAATAATCAAGGGAGTTTAAACTCACCCATAACCATAACCAAAACTCATCTTTATCATTATATGATCATGACCCCAAATTACTAATTTACATTGTAATCATTAATCGACCTTAACCCATATTCAATAACACCTCTTAGATTCATTTAGAACATAAATTACCCAAAACCCTCAAATTTGGGACCATGAACCCTAACTTATAATTCATCCATTCAACTTAAGTTTAGGATTACTTACCTCATGAGGACATTAGCTAAGTACATAGATTTGCAAAACACTCTTAATTATGTATCTAAGAATCACAACGACTCCATGTTCTACCCTTCCTTTTCTTTGTTTGGTTCGTCTCACACTACACCACAACATCCTAGAACATTTTGGGAAGAACGTGGGAATTATCCTATGATATGATTAGTTAGTTACTAGTTTGCCTAGTTGACAACTAAGGCCCCCTAAGTCTCTTCTCTTTAAAGTTGTGACGCACTAAACTTTCTAAAATCATTTACGTAATATATTGACTAATAGTTTGACTATCGAGTTTGACTAACAATCACTTGAAACCTTCAACTTATAAAAGTCGTAGTCAAGCTTATCTGATGACATACACGTAATATACTACCTAAAAACTGGTTTAGGGTGTTACATTAACTACGTATGTATTCTGATCCAACATTTTACGAAATCTACAGAATAATAACGTCTAATCAAATAGAGTCAATTGCCGAGGTGCTCGATTGTTAATAAACGAGGTATTCTAACCCGCGCTTCGCGGCGAGGTGAAGAAACACCGAGTCACATCATTGTCGACATTTAGTTATCTGGTGCGATTTTCGGCCCTACAAAATCCGTTTATCGGTGATAAGATAAACGTGCACAAAGAAGGACAAGGAGTAAAAGAGGGTGAGGTAAAAAGGAATATGCATGAGATTACTTATTATGCCATTCTCTTTCATTCCTCATTATTCTTTAGTGTAACATATTTTATCTCTGATAAGAGTCTTTTGTAGAGCCGAATACGACACCGTAAAATACTTTGTGTCTTTTTTATTACAGATTCGCAAAATGAGCTGATTAGTAATAAAATGGGCTTTTACAAAGAACAATGGGAAACCGAAGAAGGCGTGGCGAAAAATGATTTGCACCAAAACTTTCCACGACGTTCTCTTTGGTTTTGAAGCGTTCTTTGGTAGAACACATTTTATTGATGATAAGCGTCTTTTGTGTGTATGAATGTGAGAAAACACATCATACATTCTCGATACGCCTGTATAGCTAATTGTAAAGACAATCTGGTTACGTCTTGCAGTAGAAGAACTAACAACAAAAAAAGAATGCATTTTATATTCGCGTTATCAACGACGTTGATATCTGTGTCGATAACACACAGATTTTTGTTATTAGCTCTTATACTGCAGGACTAAAAACAACCACTTATGCCATTAGCTAACCGGACGTAAAAAGAAGGACATGAAAAATAGCCAAATATGTATTGAGCAGGTTGTTTCCTAATAGGGTTTCAAAACACATATAACATTCAGATCTGTAAATAATAGATTATTAATAACAGTTTTTCTAGTATAGGCTCATATAGGGAATGTCATTCAAAACTGAACCGCTCGTGCGCGTTCTTATTCTTGAGCATCTTATCCGCGCGTGGAGCATCTAGATTGATGTTCCAGACGCTGATAAGCTGCTCAAGAATCGTCACACATCATAAAGCAGTTGATTGCCACACTAATTTTTTTGTACAAACTAAATGGACGCAATAAGCCATTTTTTGTACAGTGCTCCCAAACGAGCTAAATGACAAATCGATCACTTTCACCCGGCATCATTTATGACAGATGAAAAAAAACAGATCTCACCCACCACAGAAACAATAAGCAAATCATACAGCGTACGTTAAACTCATTGCAAGAAGTGTCAATAGGATCACGAATAGGCCTCAATAAACCGTTCGACCCAGATTCGCGATTGTGAGACACGATAAAAGAGTATGTGGCTCGCAACGTTTACAAGCACACTATGGTGCTGCCTCGCCAAACTACGGCTCAACCTCAGCCACTTTGATCCAACAACCTATTGTAGTTACCGACCAATAAGTGCATAAGGGGTCCTGCTTACCCATCATAGCGAGCATAAGCAAAATGCACGGAAGCATCAGCAAAGCCTCAACAAAAGGTAACCAAAATAAAATAACATTGATCAAAGGTTCACCTTAGCCTAGCAACACATCATTAAGCAAGCAACAACAAAGCATTGTATGGCACCAGCTTAACCCGCACCGGCTGCAAACATGATGTCGCGATGCCCCGCCAAGACACGAGTCACTTTGAACGACCGTAGCAAGCGCAAACAAATGCAAGACATCATCAACAAACCATAAACAAAGGGTATTCGACCCACCATGGTTGCAAACACAATCTCGTGCCGCCCCGCCAAGATACGAGTCGATTTCACCATACACGATCCAACAACCAATTATAGTTGCAATCTCAAACTCATCACAAACAATGTTAACATAAAAAATCCACATCAATCACCAAAGAGAAAACAACATTTATCAGGGGAACACTTTGGCGGGGCAATGACTGTACAGAAACAGATAAAAGGGTATCCAAGACACGTCGGATGTAAACACGATGTCGTTATTCCCTGCCAAGACACGCGTCACTTCCAGCCGCCATAGCAAGCGTAAGAAAATGCAAGGCAATATCAACAAAACATCAACAAAGGTTATTCGACCCGCCATGGCTGCAAACACGATCTCGGGCTGCCCCGCCAAGATACGGGTTAATTTCACCTATCACAATCTAACAACCTACCGTAATTACAAAATGTAACGCCTACAATAAAGTTCAAACAACTTGTGCAACCCAGAAACGAAAGCATGCAAACCCATCACAAACAACAATAACATAAGGAATCGACATCAATGAGCAAAAGAATATATCCTTTAACCAAAGCATACATAAATCAGAGCCTAAAAACCACATAATCAAAGAAAATAGATAAATCGATTTAAAAAAAAAGTAACCATCGCAATCATCAACCCAAACTAGAAAAACATACATAGGATATCTCTTATTATCAAAACCTACAAAAGCTTAAACCCATAAACATTAGGTTTCAAGTTAGTAAGAAAAAACAGACCTCAGCTTTCATAAACCCCAAAATCAAACACGATTAAAGCTGCATGTGTTCTTATTTTAAGAGAGAGACCTAGAGATATAACAAGGTGGGTGAGATCTGTTTCTAGAGAGAGAGAGAGGGAGGGAGGGGCGGGAGCTTTTTGAATCATGTGTGGTAAGGCTGAGAAGGCAGTGGGGCGGTGGTTTGCTTTTTTTTAGATGGAGGAGGGGCGTGGGGGGTGGCAGGGGGGGGTGTGCAGGAGTGTGTCTTGTTTTCCTCTGTCAGTGGGTTCCAATCTATGTATGGTACTGCTCATATTGATGTGTTGATTTTAATGTATTTGGTTGGTCTATATGCAGGCTTGCGATCAAAGAGATGTTGTTTTTCATGTATCTTGCTTCTATATTTTTTTCGTCTGATTTGGAATTTTATAAAGTAAAGAGACATTTTAGAAGAGTAGTGATTTAGTTTTCTTGAGAGATTATAAGACAAGTGATGATAGACATTAAAAAGAAGAGTAAGATTAGAGTATGACCTGTTAGATCTTCTATTAAAAATGCGTGTTTTCAGTGCTTTTATAAATCTGCACCTAGCTAGTCATTGAGTCCTTTGAACTATCAGATAAAGATCAGTATGATATTAGAATCGATGAGTATCACATGAGGAGAGGTGAGGATGTAAGAGAAAAAAAATTAACGATGAGAGAGAGAGAGGGAGGGAGAGGGATGGAAGAAAGAGAGAGAGAGGAGAGGGAGGGGGAGATAGAGGGAGGAGAGAGAGGGATGTTTCATTGTAGCAGAGAAGGGTAGGTGAAGTACTGCTAAATGATTTCTATATGATGGTATAGTTTGATAGGGTTTCATGGTAACGAAAAATCTAGCGTTGTTATCCCCTCGGATCTTATTTTTTTTTTTGTTAGATGCCAGGGGTGTTTAAAGCTTGTTATAATTTTCGGATAATTTGGATTATAGTATAGATAGACGAGTCTTTCTTTTGAGAGATCGCGACTCAGTAGGGGAGCGTTAGATGGTGTTACGCCGCGGTATTGGGGCTGGTAGTGCGGCGTTTGGTGTCTTGCCGATCTTATTATGGTCTTGATATATCACTACCTATATATATCCCCTCATCCCACCATACCATATATACCTAATACTGCAAATAACCACCCACCTATATAGTCGCCACCAGATTTTTGTAGTTTAGTGTATAATATAATTAAAGAGCTAGTCAGGCTTCATTTGTAAGTAGGGAGTGAGGGGAAAAGCGGAGAGTTGAGATGGAAAGGGAGAGAGAGAAGGATGGAGAGAGAGAGAGGGAGGAAGATGGAGAGAGAGGGGGAGAGGGAAAGAAAGATGAGAGGAGCGATGAGAGTTAGAGAAAGAGGGAAAGGAGAGAGAGAGAGAGAGAGAGAGTAAGAGGGAGAGGAAGAGAGTGAGAAAGAGAGGGAGAGAGAGAGAGAGAGAGGGAGAGAGAGAGAGAGAGAGAGAGAGAGAGAGAGAGAGAGAGAGAGAGAGAGAGAGCCACCAAAAGAGACGCCAATGTGTTTGTTCTTGAGACGAGATAACAAAAGGAAAGGAGGGAGTAGTGGAATAAAGTGAGAGGGAGAGAGGAGAGGGAGAGAGAGAGGGAGATGGAGAGAGAGAGAGAGATTTGAGAGAGGAGAGAGGAGAGGAGATGAGAGATAAGAGAGAGAGGGAGAGGGAAGAGGAGAGATGAGAGGGGGGAGAGAGAGAGAGAGAGAGAGAGAGAGAGAGAGAGAGAGAGAGAGAGAGGGAAAGAGAGAGGAGAGAGGGAGAGAGGGAGAGAGGGAGAGAGGAAGAGAGAGAGAGATATAGAGGGAGAGAAGAAAGAGGAGAAGAGAAGGAGAGAGAGAGAGGGAAGAGAGAGAGGGAGAGAAGGAGAGTTGAGAGGAGAGAGAAGGAGACGAGACGAGAGGTGAGAGTGAGAGAGAGAGAGAGAGAGAGAGCCACCAAAAGAGACGTCAATGTGTTTGTAGTAGGTGACCATCACAATTGTTTATTGAAGTTACTGTGCATTCTACTGTTCACATACTCACATTTTACTGTAGCACCCATTTTTTTAATAAATGGGCTAAATGCCTTGCTACGGTGCTCCCGTGGTAAATATATATAATTTTTATAATGATTCGTACTCAATTTAAATTAAAGTGAGCTAATTCACTAACTTTGAGATTGACCTAAAATATACTAGATTTAAATCGAGTAGCGCTTCAGTGTCAAAATACTTGATTTGTTTATTTCTTTTAACGTTCGTTAGTGTGGTCGTTTTACATTATTACTCTCCAGGTGTATTTGTATTTATAGGGTTTTGCTAACCACCACCCTTGAGGTGGTGTTTAAACATTCCAGAAATAAAAAATTAGTATTAAATGAACACTAAACAAGTAAACATGCCATAGTTAATATCACATTTCATGTATAAATGAATAAATATCTATAATTATAGAATATACTATTTCATTTATTACTAATTTTTCATTTATGTAATGTTTAAACACCACCCCAAAAGTGGTGGTTAGCAAAACCCTTATAATAATACTCAACAATTAACTTAAGACATGAGTTAAGTTTAATTAAAGTAAAGTTTGTCATGAATATTTACCGTAATTAATATAATTATATCTTTGCATAGCTACTACTTGAGTCTAGCCAAGTCATGCCCTCGGGTGTTAATCAAACTAGATCGAGTTAGTTTTTGAGTTTTTCTGAGTCGAGCTTATAATTGAGTCGAGCTTCTAGTTGAGTCGAGCTTATCAACTCGACTAAGTTAGACTCAAAATGAAAAAAAAAACATAAAATCAAAATGTTACATCTACCTCCTCTAAGGCTAAGCAACGGGTCAAACTCGAACCAAACCGACCAAAATCGACCCGAACTCAAAACCGAACCGAAAACCGACTTTGAGAAAAACGTGAACCGAGAAGTGAACCGAAGTTAATCTGACGAAACCGAACCGAAGTTAACCTAGCAAAACCGGTTTAGATAGTTTATGTGTATTTTTTTTGTTTTGACGCGAAACAAGCAAAACCAAACTGAACCGAATGAGATCAGTTCGGTTCGGCTCGGTTTATCGATTGGGTTCGGTTTTTCGGTAGATTTTGCTCCGCTTAACCTCCTCTATCTAATCACCACTCTTCCACCCTCACCCAAACCCCACCCAAAGATGCTATCCTCAGTCCAAAACCCTCGCCTTCTACTCCGCCACTACCGTCGTAAACCACCACCACTCCACCACCACCACCACACCATCACCAACTCCCAAATCCAAACACTCCAAAAATCCCTCAAAACCCACCAAACAACAACCAAGGAACTAACCCAACAAACCCTCAACCGTATCCAACAAACCGAACCCCTTTTGAAATCCTTCCTTCACATTTCAAACACCCTTTTAGCCCAGGCTGATGAAATTGACAAAAAACTTGAAAGAAATGAAAATGTGGGCCCACTTGCTGGTGTGCTTGTGGCTGTTAAGGATAATATTTGTGCCAAGGATATGGCGTGTACTGCCGGGTCGAAGATTTTGGAGAATTATCGGCCTGCGTATGATGCGAGTGTGGTTAGGAAGTTGAGGGAGTGTGGGGCGATTATTGTGGGTAAGACGAATTTGGATGAGTTTGGTATGGGGAGTACTACCGAAGGTTCCGCGTATCAGGTTGTTAAACATATTTGGATTTGTATGTGCGTTAAAATATAAAATGGGTTTAGTTTGTTAAATAGCAATGCAATTTGCCAAATGTACTAATCTCATATGTGAGCACGGAAAATACCATTATTCCTTACATACTTTCAAAGTTAGTAGGGTGTTATACTATGACGCAACACATCACCAAATGCCCTTGACACGTTCGTAGTTTTTGGGTTCGAGTATGATGATGGTAAATTTTTGAAACTACGTTGCTATGAAACGGACTAAATGCAAAAATAAGGACAATTAATCAAACGGAAAACAGTGACAACTTTTAATGACTTAGATGATGGGGTTTTATGGAAAATAAATCGGTGTTGTTTATGGGTAATATAATCAGTTTAGGAGTAAGTGCATGAAACTTATCTTGATTATTTGATTTTTTGTAATGAATCGTCTGAAAAAGCAGAACGCATCCAACTCCTATAGCATTTTCTGTAGTACTAATTATTTTGTTCTGATCATTGCTTATCATGTAGTCGCTTTCGAAAAGACAAGGCGAAACAATCTTTTGCATCTATGTATAGTGAAACTGATTTTGATTATGCTAATTTCATTCACAAATAATATGACAAGGAATTTGAGTAAGCAATCCCAAAAGCCCTCAAAACTGTTTATTTGTTGTAATAAAACACAGTAGAATAGTTTTCATAAGCGATCCTGAACACCACACTTGAGTAGCTGCAAAGAAACTGATTTTCATTATGGAACTATCTACCGGTTGTTTATCTTACTATCACGGATTCACGGCTTCAAACACTGTCTCCTGCAGCCCATTTTATCACAACTGATTACCCAATTATGAGTATTCCCTATCACATAATTGTTTTTTAAAAGCGATGCCAAACACCCCTTAAGATTTACTTAAACATGGTTTAGTGAATGATTTTTACTACTTTTTAGGTTACAGCAAATCCTTGGGACCTTGAATGTGTACCAGGGGGGTCATCAGGAGGCTCAGCTGCAGCTGTTTCCGCTAGGCAATGTGTAGTATCATTGGGAAGTGATACCGGCGGAAGTGTAAGACAACCAGCGTCTTTTTGTGGTGTTGTAGGATTAAAGCCGACATATGGCCGTGTCTCACGATATGGGCTGGTGGCGTATGCATCTTCACTGGATGTTATTGGGTGCTTTGGCACAACGGTTGCTGATGCTGGCATTCTTCTTCAAGCCATATCTGGTCATGATAAACATGACGCCACTAGTAGCAAACGGGTATGTTTTTTCTGCATTAACGTTTTCATTTTCTTGATATAGTTCATCAGAAAAGCATACCATACATGTTGATTATGTCACACGCACAAATATGATTATCCCATCATTGTCAATGTAATATATAGAAGGTAGAATTCATCAATAAAAGTTTATTAAAAAAATATGTATACTTCATTAGAGGTGCTGTTTGAAGTTATGTGTTTACATGTTCGAGTGTTTAGGAAGTTCTCATTATTTAGTGTATTTATAGATAAAATGACAACAAATACATTTCTTTTTTTTTTTGAAAATAAGAAGATGGATTTTTGTGACATTAAAGTAAAAGTCTCTCAAATTAGGCTACAATAAGGTGTAGATAGGTAATTTGTACATATTTTTGTTGCAGTGATATGAAGATAATTGTTTGACTTTGACTCTTAAATAATCATATAACCATTAGTATACTATGTTTGTCCGAAGACAAACTGATTATTAAAAACTTAATCTGAATGCAAGGCATCCATTGTTAGTTACAAATTTTTTATAACATTATACGTTGTTTACTCCCTTCAAAACATGTGCAATGCACTTTGATGACGTTCTTTACTATTTTAAGGAAAAATAGTATTATCTAAACCATATCGCAAAATCTATGTTACAGGAGGTTAATGACTTCACGTCTCAATTCATTGCCAAAGAACATTTTAATTCACAACCTTTAAAAGGACTACGGGTTGGTGTAATATCTGAAACTATTAGGGATGGAGTTGATCAGGAAGTTGTTTCGTCAATCCGTGGTGCCATTTCTCATCTGGAAGAATTAGGAAGTACCGTGACAGAGGTTATCATTCTATATAAATGTCTTTCAAATCTTTAATGCTGTCATTGATGAATGATAGTAGTAATTAACATATTTTCGTTTGGTATTTTGATGCAGGTCTCGTTACCATCTTTCTCCCTAGGATTACCAGCATATTATGTCCTTGCTTCTTCTGAATCTTCTTCAAACTTGTCTCGATATGATGGTGTTAGGTGATTCAAATTTGTACATGATAAGTTTGACGTAATTAATAACAAGTGCAGCAAAGTTTAGTGAACAGCACGCTGTCTAGTATTTTAAATTTTTTGCACCAAGTTCCCATATCAAATAGACACGAAAAGTTTTATCTGTTTCAATATTTTTTTTTAATCTCCAGGTATGGTAATCAAATTGTTTCTGATGAGTTGAGTTCTCTTTATGGAGGTTCCCGTGCTAATGGCTTTGGTCCAGAGGTATGAAAAATTATCATGTTGGCCCGAGTCTAATAATAAGCTTGGTCATGACCGGACCACAGTTGTTGTGTTGGTTATTTAACAAAAGAAAACTAATATTTTTTGTATTTTACAGGTAAAAAGGAGGATTTTGATGGGGACATATGCTCTTTCAGCAGGTTATTATGACGCTTATTACAAGCGTGCTCAGCAGGTATACTAATGATAGACTCTTCATTTTATATCATAGCGATCAAACATTAAAGTTTTTTAAGTCATTAGTAAACTGATTGTGATGTTATGGACTTAAATAGAGGGGTGAATGTTTAATGGGAAATGTATAATCAATGCATACAACCTGTTAAATCACTATATTCAAACACATTGATTATTTATTCTGAAAAAATTGGTTTGAATTCTATGTGGGTCAACCTGTTCTGTATAAAAATTTGCCTGTTATGACCTCCTCACTAAAGTTGCGATGCTCTTGTTTAGGTGAGGACTGTAGTCCAGAATAGCTTCAAAGAAGCATTAGATGTGTATGATATTCTTATTTCACCCGCAGCTCCATCTGCAGCATATAAAATTGGTAAATTACTACCTTGAGTCCTAAGCTTATAATCCTTGCTTTTTGATGTCACAATAAGCATCTTATAATCGATTCAATTTCAAAATTGGGTCTTCACAGGTGAAAAGAAAAATGATCCACTGGCAATGTATGCTGGGGATATCATGACCGTAAGTCCTTCTCACCTTCTTTCTTATCTTCCGTCATTTGGTCCTATCAACAACATGACTCTATATACGTATATACGATTTCTAGGTGAATGTCAACCTAGCTGGATTACCAGCATTGGTTTTGCCATGTGGGTTTGCTGAAAACGGCACTTCTAGGCTTCCTGTTGGCTTCCAAATGATCGGGGCTGCATTTGATGAGGTTGGACTAATATCTTGATACCATGAAACTAAAATCTCGATAAGATATTGATTTAACATAATTACACTATAACTGCAGGAAAAATTGCTTAGAGTGGGCCATATATTTGAGCAAACGCTTCTAGGTTGCAGCTTTGTCCCACCAATTATTGCAGATGAGTTTAAATGCTAGCTACAGTTGATCATACAAATCATTTTTTATTGAATTTTTTGGGGTGTGATCAGTTTTTAGCGATAGTTGTAACAAATACCATGTATTTATCATCGACAAAAAGTTGTAATTTTTACTTAATATAATGTGTATTCTTTTTATCAACAACCACTTTTTGTATTCTTTTATACAATCCAATTGATCATTTTGATGGAATTTATATTCCTTTCTGGATGTAGACCAAAGATTGTCAAAAATTCGGTCAAATGGATTTTTAAGATTTAATTCCATCAATTTCATCAAGCCAAGTGACACTTGTAGATTGATACTTGCGCGAGACTTGAATGTAGATGGTGTGTTGCTCTGTTATAGTGTTGAAAAAGCCTTTATCACTCTGTTGCAATTATGTTAAGTCATTCTAAAATTGTCTTCTTTCTTGCATTTTGATTATAGCTTAGTGCCTTCACTTGTGAACAACAGGGACCCATTTGAAGTAGTCTCGTTCCATAAACCTGAGTTTTCTAACACAAGCTTATCTAACATTCTAAAAAACAGTTTTTTAATCGATCCAACCAAGCTCCTGCTTCACTCAACCGTTTTTTTTTCAAAACCGGGATCCAGTGACTAAAATTTATCAGGGAAAGGATGCAATATTACAGTTATATCCTCATGTTTGTGCATCTTTTTTCTCGAATCGTGTATGATTAAACCCAAATTGACTTATTGTATATTCTTTAAAATACATAAATCCTAGTAATTGTCATCCAAATTAGTAACCAGCATTGCCATTTATGAGAATTGAATTAGCAATCAAAATTTCATGAGCCCATTTTCTTTCTGGTAATATGCCTATATTATTGAACCCATTGAGGTACGAGATGGGATAAACCGATAAACGTCTTTTTGGTTGATTCTTTATCCAAACAATTCTTATCATCCAAACAAGAATAACCATCGCTTATGAAAGGAATCTGAACTGTATCATGAAGGTTATATTAGTTTTAAGGGTATATTAGTAATTTTGTTAGCTTCCATTTCTTTTCTTAATACAAATTCAAAAACATAAATTGTGATAACCACTTTTTTCACAATGTCTTCTCTTACTTTGCTCTTCCCATCCCATCCCCTTCCTCTTTTTAAAATTTAAAATTTCGACTCGAGAACAGATATGGGACGAGTGAGTATGTTTTAACCGATGGCAATCCTTTTTTTCAAATTAATCGATGAAACACATTTACAAGTTTCATCTGGTCAACTCTAGGGTACCAAAGGCCAAACATTAGAATAAAAGTTGCAAAACACCAAACGTCATCGTATAACACAACATCACTTTCCCTTTGTTTCACACTTCAGTTAGATTTATAGAGCTTTACTTCTCTCTCTGTCTTCATGTTCAAAATTAACTGAGTTGACCCAATTGAGCCCTAATTTTATAAAATCAAATCTTTAAAAATTGACTCAAATTATAAACTAATTGTGATCCAAATATTCAAGATCGGTTCAGTTAGACTCTTGGATTACATAAAGGTACAATCTTTTTCAATTTTTATTTAATTTTTTGAATCTTTGTGATGCTTTTTTTCAAGATTTGTTGAATTTAGTGATAAAGATTGAATCTTTATGATGTTTTGATTAATGGGTGTGATTAAAGTTTGGTTTTTTGATATGTGTTTTCTTTATTTGTTGCAGATCTGTGGAAAAAAGATATAAAAATTGAATCTTTATTTATAGAAGTAATAAGAAGATGTCAAGTATTGATTTGTTAACAAAAAGTGATGAAGCAGTTGAGATTAGAGAAGTGTGGAATGATAATCTTGAAGAAGAATTTGTTTTGATTAGAAATATTGTTGATAAATATCCTTATATTGCCATGGATACTGAATTCCCTGGTGTCGTTCTTCGCCCGTTAGCGCAATTTAAGAATATTAATGATTATAATTATGTCACATTGAAGGATAATGTTGATATGCTTAAGTTGATTCAGTTGGGTCTTACTTTTTCTGATGAGGATGGGAATTTGCCTACTTGCGGATCGGATAAGCCCTGCATTTGGCAGTTTAATTTCCGCGAGTTTAATGTTAATGAAGATATCTTTGCTAATGACTCCATTGAGATGTTAAAGCAGTGTGAGATTGATTTTAAAAAGAATAGTGAGATGGGTATTGATGCTAATCAGTTTGGGGAGCTTTTGATGTCTTTTGGTGTTGTTTTGAATGATAATATCTATAGGGTCATTTTTCAAAGTGGGTTTGATTTTGGGTATTTGGTTAATTTGTTGACTCGTAGAGTTGTCTAAGTCTCAAGCATGGTTCTTTGATCCGATCAAGATTTATTTTCTTATTGTTTATGATATTAAGCATTTGATGAGGTTTTGTAACCATCTTCATGGTGGGTTGAACAAGCTTGCGGAAATCTTGGAAGTTGAAAGAATTGGTGTTTGTCATCAGGCGGGATCAGATAGTTTGCTTACTTCTCATGCTTTTAAGAAGCTGAAAGAAGGTTACTTTAATGGAAACACTGACAAATATGCTGGTGTTTTGTATGGTTTAGGGGTTGAAGATGGTGAAAAATAAGTAGGAAATGTAATCTGTGAGGTTTAAGTTTGTTTGATTTAGTATGTGTTTGTTATTAAACGTTATGTACACAATTGGCGTAAGAGTTGCCTGTTTGATGGTCTTTTTTTCAGATCTTTTTATGTAACCAAATACCTACCTCAAGGGTCTTGTAGTTTGAGTACTGTAAATTATTACAGTTAGTGTTTTAATAACAATCTTAACTTCCATTTTGTTTTGCTTCTTGATTCTTGTTTCTGTTGTGGTATGGATAAGTTTTTTGTGATTGTCATTTATCGTAATATAGTATAGTATCGCAGATATATCTCTTTTAACAATTGAACCCTTCAAAGCATACAATTTCAAACATAACTCGCTTCTTTCAGTATTTGAATTCATTCGCATAATCTCTGCACTCTTTAGGAAATTTGAATTTATTCACTATTTAATTATATTGTTGAATTTGATCTAATCTGGCAATGTTTGCGGAACTTTGATCGGTTGGAGTTCAGAATGATATGATTTAGGCCAAATTTGACACTACGTATATTGTTAAAGCTTTAGTGTTGGTAACGATTTTGGAACTTTATCAGTTGGTGTTCAGAAGTATATGATTTAGGTCAAACTTGGTACTAAATAGTGTTGAAACTTGCAGGAGAAGTAGATGCTTTATTCATGGATTGATTTTGTTTGTAGTATTGACGAGGAGGCGAGCAGCTTTGGGGGTCTGGTTTGTGTGGTTTAAAGATGAACGATGGTGAAATTGTGGAGATAGTTTCTAATCATGCCCCGAGAAGAGGAAATAGGAATGAGCAGCATGCTTCTTTTGATATTGAAGATGCTTCCGTGGACGCCAATATTGTTTACAAAACATGGAGATGTTCCGTCAAGCTCCTATTGCTGTTTCTGATCTTATCAGGACATTGTTTTTGATACTTGTGAGGTACATTTTCAGTACATTATTAACTCTTTTTTTTCTTTTCATTTTCTTGTTTTAGACCGCAAGCTTGTTTTGGTTAATCTTCCATCTTTATGCAGCCTTGGTATGTGCTTCTTGATGGTTATCCGTTATAGCCTATAACGGATAACCATCAAGAAAAATGTGTGTGTAGATGAGTGGTTACAGAAAACATATGCTTGAAAAAATAAAAATAAAGCTGAGCTTGAGCCTACATGCCGACTCGAGCACGCCCCATACATCAAATTCACAACTCCAAAACTTTTGATTGATGAGCCAGGCCAAGACAGTAGTGCAATGTCAAGGCAACTTTATGCAAATTTGAAGAGAAAACAAGACAGAAGAAAAGATAGGTAAAGTTTCCGTAACTAGGAATTGGAGGGGTGAGCCAGGTAGGGGTGTTCAAAAAATCCGGAAAACCGAGACAAATCGCTCAATCCGAAACCGAAGAAACTGAAACTGAAAAAAAAAACAAAACCGTAAAAACCCGCTTATCACGGTTCGGCTTTGGTTTTCACTTTTAGATATCCGCAGATAACCAAACCGTGTATACTATATACATGAAGGTTTTTAACTAAATATTCAAATAATTATAAACTTTTACTAAACATCTATGTGTGAAAATCGATTAATGTGATCGTAACCTATAAATGTTGAAGAAATAATTTTTGTTTGATATGTTATGTATGTTTATTTGAATGCTGTGACGGAATAACTTTAATATGCAACACCAAGGCGACTCGCGAAGACCTAATAGCAAGCTATCGTGGTGGGTCTTTCCCCATAGAAAAATTAGATTAATATCAGATATTAAACTGCATTGAAAGTCAATTAAGAAACGATACTACAGTTGATCTTAGCGAAAAGGCTGAGAAAGGTACGAGTGTAACATTTTTGGGCTCTCATTTTATAAGAACCTCCTCTTTGGCTGTTTAGCTCACCCAACTTATGTTTGGGATGCAGAAAGTCATCTTAAACTTACACACCTTCAACCATATGACATTATTGACTTCTTTTGCCATCATATCATACCTTGGCTTGGCAATTGGGATTATGAATTGTATCCTAGCATGACTATTATTTTTGTCTTTATTATTTTCAGTGCAGTTTGCAGACTGATATCATAGATCACCCGACAAGTCCATAATCATATCTTGAAGGTAATCTCATCGTGCCAAGATAGCCACCATGTTGATCACGAAAAGCTTAATGCAAGCGAATTATCCAGTTATGAATTTCAACAAGGTAATCTCATCGTGCATAATGGTTCAAACTCGCGACAATCTAAGTAAGTTTTAACATTAGTATCATGCTACAATATCCACAAAATCGGATATTGTGGTCCAAATGCATTCTTTTCTTGCAATTAACCTTCAGAGACATATAATTTGAAAGCTAAAAATACAAGAAGCCAACATCATATCTTCCCCTCGCATGATTGATCCATTACAATGGCAAAGTTTAGCCAAAAAATGAACAATTGCCCCATAAAAGGTAGCATTACAGATCTGTTGTCGTAAAGCAGATATCACAAGATTAAAAAAAATGTAGCTTAAACAAGTATGATCTCAAAACTAGCTTAACATAACATTCTTTTGAATCTGTACTGTGTAATTAATTGATGCACACAAACTTAATAACAAGCCTGTATAAAAATTGGGTTGTTTTTATCACAAGATTGACTCTTAAATTTTGATCAACACTTTATTAGATTATTAGTATTACGAGATATATAACTTACTTTGTGATGCGAGATATGTGACACGAGATTGCTTGTTACGAGATTCAACTACTCATTTGTGATACGAGATTGTGTGATACGAGATTCATATAGTCTTTTATTGCGTTTTACCTTACTACATTTCACTTAACCATTTTTCATACTAAACATCTGTAATCAAGATTTTTGTTAACAATGTCAGATGCTTTGGCTTTCGGTTCTGATTCAAGACCTCCTATGCTTTATAGAGGTAATTATGCTCAATGATTATCTCGTTTCTGTGGTGATAGAGATGAAACCACAGAATCGATACTGACAACGCTATCAAGTAGTGAAGCATCAATCGACTCAGTGAATACACGCATGATAGTAGAATTGACATATTCAGTCTCTAGACATGTCCACGTCCCTCTGTAGAGCACAACTGTCAATACACCACGCCACCCGCTATGCCGTTACATCTTCCCTTCGTGCTACATGCGCACATGAAGAATACCAGGTATGCTGCCTAACACGCCGATTTTTATTAATGAAGAAACTTAACTCAAAACTTCATTCGGTACAATGTGAATCCCTACCCTCCACGGTATATATAGACTAAACAAGACATATTAGACTATAACTAGGATTACATTTAATATCCTAAATAAACAAGTAAATAGGACGAGTTGGACTAGCACTCCAACTAGGATATCTCTGATGTCTGGAACACGCGTTATAGCCATATCCAAACTCAGATAATTCTCCAACAGTTTCCTCAGTCACATTCACAAAAAGAAGAATCAAAAGTTGTTACTTAACTCCATTAAGAATGGACCATTCGTATTTGAGAAAATTCAAGTTCATGCATGCTATTGTTTCACCATCAGTGGCTGCATACACGAAGGATCAAGAGAAAGAAGACTTAAATGAAGCAGAGTTGGAACAATTCGAGTGTAGAGAGTTTGATGGATAGCTATATAATTTTACT
>BQNB010009364.1:0-65000 GCA_026074375.1 Tanacetum coccineum | reverse complement strand
CCCTTCAACAAATCTTGATCTGAACTCCTCCGTAGCCTCCCCTATATGGCCATTCAAGTCGCCCCCTAAAATCAATCGTTGGTCCGTCGGGAACACCCTCACGACCTCGTCTAAAGAATCCCAAAAGGTCTTCTTTTCATCCTCACCTAGGCCTACTTGGGGTGTGTACGCGCTAATCACATTAACGGTCTCTCCTTCAATCACTAACGTTAATGAAATAATCCTAGCACTACACCGGTTCACGTGGTAACTTTGTCTTTAAGACACGCCATCACAATGATTCCAACTCCATTTCTAGCGGTCTGGGAGCCCGTCTTGGAGCCAGAGTACCAAAGCCTATAGCCATTTCCCTCCTTAGTACTAGAACCCTTCCATTTAGTCTCCTGGAAGCACGCTATGTTCACTCTATGCCGCTCCAAAACATCGCCAAGCTCTAGGAGCTTACCGGTGAGGGATCCTACGTTCCAACTACCCACCCTAATCCTACGTGTAGCCTCTACCCTACTACCTCTCCTAAACTCCCTAGTCTCGCCTAACCCACCCCGCCCGGAAAGACATGACCTCAAGTTACCATCACTTACAACCTCTATCCTACTCGCCTAACCTCTATCACTTACAAAAAGGATCACGATCAGGATACACAACAATAATATAATGAAAGAAATAAGAGGCCAAACAAGAATAATAAATAATAGAGGAAAATAATAAGCAAATTAAAGAATAATAAAGAATTTATAAGCTATTACTACATATTCTCGATGTCATCATCAAGTAGCAAGGCAAGGAAGTAACTGGGATATACAATGCTGATATGTTAAAACGATCGCGTATAACATTATGTCTTTTACATGAGGCAGGCGTAGTAAAGTATAAAAGATTATATGCTAAGAATGCCGAGTATTTTGTATCATGTTTTCATCTTTTGGTGCACGCAAGCAAACGATTTAATGTTCTCATTCTTGTTTGGTTGATAGGGAACGTTGATAAATTAGTTATGAGATTATTGTCTGAAAATGTATCTTGTTACTTTTTTGAGTTGTATGTACCATAATTATGATTGGACTATTTCATAACTAACTTTTCGAATTTTGATTATTCTGTGTATCGATTCCCAAAATACGTTATTCGATTCCCAAAATGCGTGATTCGTATCGCAAAATTACTTGATTCGATACCCAAAAATACGTCAATGGATACAGATAATAATCAAATTTTAAAAAGTTAGTTATTAATAGCGTGTAACGATAGTACATACAACTAAAAAAATGACAAGTGACATACATTTTCGGACAATTAGCCCATTAATTATCTATTTTAATTACCTTTCGCATAAGGGATTGAGTATTGTTGTTGTTGTTGTTTGTTTACTTTGATCAAGAGGAAAGAAAACTAACACAAAGTCTAATGACACCTATTATTGTTGTTTAAGTATCTTTAGTGAAGATTCATAGACAAGGTCTCTCTGGTTATATATCTTAGCATGAAGTCTAACCCGAAGCTCTTTCAATTCGTTCAATTTCGTAAGACAAGGTCCAAGGTCACATGGTGACACTCGATATGTAAGTGAAGAAAAATAACTATAGTTGGCTTGATAGCATTGGAGATGCCTCTATACAATGTCACAAAACCATTTTAGAGCTTGTTAACAAAACCATTTAAGAAATCAACCTTTGGTTAGCAAAATTACTTTAGGAAACATAGTTTAAACGTTGTAAAAAGATTTAGAAAGCAAAAGGCTTAAAAGTTAAAACCATTCAAATATATATATAATTAATAGAAAAAAAAAGTTTTTTTTTATAAAAGAAAACTAGGGATCAGATGGTTTAAAGGAGGAGGTGCCTAATTGTCGTAACAGGCTTTAGGCAGAACACCCCTTCTTGCATATTTAAATGCAAGCATTGACCACTCATCACATCCCGTTAAAACATGCCTGAAGGATCATGTCTTTTAAGTTTACTCCTTAAACTTATTATATAGCATCCTCACAGTCTATCACTTTCACTCTACATTCGATGTGGGATGAAACCTAGACCAAATCATATATATAAACGTGAAGTATTTAACATTTTCATTCAAAATCTCCATCACCTGCTATTGGATTCACAATCAATAACGAGCTTGTATGATTGCATCAATTATTTTTGTGTTATTATTTTCAGTGCAGTTTGCAGACTGATATCATAGATCACCCGACAAGTCCATAATCATATCTTTAAGGGGCTTAAACCGAATCCCTCTTGGGGCCAAGATAGCCACCATGTTCTTGATCACGAAAAGCTTAATGCAAGCAAATTATCCAGTTATGAATTTCAACAAGGTAATCTCATCGAGCATACTGGTTCAAACTCGCGACAATCTAAGTTAGTTTTAACATTAGTGTGATGCTACAGTATCCACAAAATCGGATATTGTGGTCCAAATGCATTCTTTCCCTGCAATTAACCTTCAGAGACATATAATTTGAAAGCTAAAAATACAAGAAGCCAACATCACATCTTCCCCTCGCATGATTGATCCATTACAGTGGCAAAGTTAAGCCTAAAAATGAACAATTGCCCCATAAAAGGTAGCATTACAGATTTGTTGTCGTAAAGCATATATCACAAGATTAAAAAAAATGTAACTTAAACAAGTATGATCTCAAAACTAGCTTAACATAACATTCTTTTGAATCTGTACTGTGTAATTAATTGATGCACACAAACTTAATATCTTCAAAAGAACCTCACAAACACATTCAGCCATGACTACTGGCTTCTATTGCCACCCACATAAATAACAAAGCTTGTGTGGTTTAAAGATGAACGGCGGTGACAATATGGACATCGTTTCTAATTCCACCTCGAGAAGAGGATATAGGAATGAGCAGCATGCTTCTTCTGATATTGAAGATGCCTCCTGGACACCAATATTGTTTACAAAACATGGAGATGTTCCGTCAAGCTACATGAGTCCTATTGCTGTTTCTGATTTTATCATTGTTTTTTATACTCGTGTGGTACATTTTCAGTACACTATTAAGTATTAACTCGGTTTGTCTCATTTTCTTGTTTTAGATCACACGCTCGTTTGGTTTATCTTCCATCTTTAGGCGGCTTTTGAATGAGGAACTTGATTGTTATAGGTATAACATGACTCATGTCGCCTATCAACATGTGAAGGTATAATATTAACTCTACTGGGAGATAATTCGGGGAAATCATGCATTACAAAAATTGTGGATGTGGATGAGTAGGTATAATATTAACTCTACTTTAAACAAGCCGCATTCTTCCAAAAAGACTAAAAAAGGCTGAACTTGAACCTAGATGCAGCAGCGAACATACATCAAATTCACAACTTCAATACTTATTAGTGAGCCAGTCTATAGCAGTATTCCACAGGCAACCCTGTATTTTTTGTTCAACAAGAGACAAAAATAAACGAGTTGAATATTGACTAGGTATTGGAAGGGAGAGCCAAGCCGAGGCAGTAGTGCAACACCAAGGCGACTCGCAAAGACCCCAATAGCAAGCTATTGTAGTGGGTCTTTCTCCATAAAAAATATATCAAGTGAGCCAATGGCTCACATATCAGATATTAAACTAATAAGAACAGATACTACACTTGATCTTAGCCAAAAGGCCGAGAAAGGTATGCTTAATACATTGTTGGGTCTCTCATTATATAGGAAACTCTCCTTGGGCTGTTTACTTCACCAACCGATGTGGGATGTAAGTAGTCATCTTAAACCCACAAACTACTTTCAGCCATATGACATTGTTGGCTTCTTTTGACATTAACTTGTTGGTCAACTGAAAAGTAAATAATATGACTACAGTATTATTTTTGGTTTTTCATTATGAGTGCAATGTACATAGTGTCATCAGAGTTCACCTGACAAGTCTAGAATCATATCTTGAAGGGGCTCAAAACGCATCCCTCTTCTTGCCAAGGTGGCCACCATGTTCTTGTTCACGAAAGCTTATTGCAAACAGTTTATCAAGTTATGAATTCCAACAAGCTAATCTCATCATGCATACTTGTTCAAACTTACAAGTTGCAACAATCTAATCAAAGTCTCAACATTAATATGATGTTACAATATCCATAAAACTGAAATATTGTGGTCCTGATGCATTCTTCACCAGCAATTACCTTCATACCCAAATAATTAGAAAGCTAAAAATGCCTCAATAAGTAAACACCGTATATGTCCTCGCGTAATTGATCCATTTCAACGGGTATGTCATAACCTTGACATAAATTCAACAGGGTTTAAGCCTAAAGATTAACTGTTACAGATTTGATATTTTAAAACAGATATCACAAGATACAATTAGCTAAAACAAGTATCATCTCAAAACTAGCTTAACATAGGATATTTTTTACTCTGTGGGGCATGTAATTCATTGATGATTTGATGCACACAAACTTTATATCTTCAAATGAACCTCAGAACTTCCCATTCAGCCATAAATACTGACTTCTATTGCCACCCACATAAATCAGGGTTGCTATTGTATAGGCAGAATCCAATGGGTACGTATTCTTATGCAGCATGATGTCCAGGAGTTCTTACGATAAAAAAGGTAGAAGTGAATCGGTAACTTCCCTTTTGCAACTTTCTCAGCAACTTGTTGAATAATTCCTCGGTTAATAATCGTAGTTTATAGTAGAGCAAACTAGCAAAGGATGCCATGTGTTGGCTAAAACGTCAGAGATGATATAGTGAAAATTTGAACATAAATCAACATCTGTATTTAAACTCATTCACATCATTTCTGCACTATATAAAACTCAAGCTGATAATATCACTCACCAATATACAAACTTTTAATCAAATCTCACAATAAAGTTGGCTGCTTGTCTGCTTGAACAGTCTCTTTTTTAATTTGAATTGTATTACTCACCTCAAGCACAAAGCCAGCTGCAATACAATTAAAATTAGAAAAGGGACTTCGTTCAAGCAGCCAACTTTATCGTGAGAATGTAAGGAAAACGTGTCTTGGTCAGTAATATGATCAGCATGAGTTGATATAGTGCAGAGATTATGGGGATGAATTCAAATACTGATCGAGTTAATTTATGCTCATAACTCGTGTATCTGTGAAGGGTTCAGTTGATGTAAAAGATACCATCACAAAAACACACCCATACCGAAACAGAAACAAGAACCAATAGGCAAAACCAAGCGAAAGTTAAGATTGTTATTAAAACACTAACTGTAATAATTTACAGTACTCAAACTACAAGACCCTTGAGGTATTTGGTTACATAAAAAGATATGAAAAAAAAAAACATCAAACAGGCAACTCTTTTGCCAATTGTGTACATAAAGTTTAATAACAAACACATACTAAATCAAACCAACTTAAACCTCACAGATTACACTTCCTACTTATTTTTCACCATCTTCAACCCCTAAACCATACAAAACACCAGCATATTTCTCAGTGTTTCCATTAAAGTAACCTTCTTTCAGCTTCTTAAAAGCATGAGAAGTAAGCAAACTATCTGATCCCGCCTGATGACAAACACCAATTCTTTCAACTTCCAAGATTTCCGCAAGCTTGTTCAACCCACCATGAAGATGGTTACAAAACCTCATCAAATGCTTAATATCATAAACAATCGGGAAATAAATCTTGATCAGATCAAAGAACCCTGCTTGAGACTTAGGCAGCTCTCTACGAGTCAACAACTTAAGCAAATACCCAAAATCATAACCGCTGTGAAAAGTGACCCAACAAATATTATCATTCAAAACAACACCAGAAGACATCAAAAGCTCCCCAAACCGATTAGCATCAATACCCATCTCGCTATTCTTCTTAAAATCAATCCCACACTGCCTCAACATCTCAATGGAGTCATTAGCAAAGATATCTTCATTAACATTAAACTCGCGGAAATTAAACTGCCAAATGCAGGCCAATCCTAATCCGAAGTTAGGCAAATTCCCATCCTCATCAGAAAAAGTAAGACCCAACTGAATCAACTTAAGCATATCAACATTATCCTTCAATGTGACATAATTATAATCATTAATATTCTTAAATTGCGCTAACGGGCGAAGAACGACACCAGGGAATTCAGTATCCATGGGCAATAAAAGGAATAATTTAATGCAACAATATTTCTAATCAAAACAAATTCTTCTTCAAGATTATCATTCCACACTTCTCTAATCTCAACTGCTTCATCACTTTTTGTTAACAAATCAATACTTGACATCTTCTTATTACTTTTATAAATAAAGATTCAATTTTTATATCTTTTTTCCACAGATCTGCAACAAATAAAGAAAACCCATATCAAAAAACCAAACTTTAATCACACCCATTAATCAAAACATCATAAAGATTAAATCTTTATCACTAAATTCAACAAATCTTGAAAAAAAGCATCACAAAGATTCAAAAAATTAAATAAAAATTGAAAAAGATTGTACCTTTATGTAATCCAAGAGTCTAATTGAACCGATCTTGAATATTTGGATCACAATTAGTTTATAATTTGAGTCAATTTTTAAAGATTTGATTTTATAAAATTAGGGCTCAATTGGGTCAACTCAGTTAATTTTGAACATGAAGACAGAGAGAGAAGTAAAGCTCTATAAATCTAACTGAAGTGTGAAACAAAGGGAAAGTGATGTTGTGTTTATACGATGACGTTTGGTGTTTTGCAACTTTTATTCTAATGTTTGGCCTTTGGTACCCTAGAGTTGGCCAGATGAAACTTGTAAATGTGTTTCATCGATTAATTTGAAAAAAAGGATTGCCATCGGTTAAAACATACTCCCTCCGTCCCATATCTCTTCTCGAGTCTAAATTTTAAAGAGAGGAAGGGGATGAGATGGAAAGGGCAAAGTAAATGAAGACATTATGAAGAAAGTGGTTATCACAATTTATGTTCTTGAGTTTGTATTAAGAAAATGAATGAAAGCTAACAAAATTACTAATATACCCTTAAAAGCATATAACCTTCATGATACAGTTCAGATTCCTTTCATAAGCGATCGCTATTCTTGTTTGGATGATAAAAATTGTTTGGATAAAGAGTCAACCAAAAAGACGTTTATCGGTTTATCCCATCTCGTACCTCAATGGGTTCAATAATTTAGGCATATTAGCAGAAAGAAAATGGGCTCATGAAATTTTGATCGCTAATTCAATTCTCATAAATGGCAATGCTGGTCACTAATTTGGATGACAATTACTAGGATTTATGTATTTTAAAGAATATACAATAAGTCAATTTGGGTTTAATCATACACGATTCGAGAAAAAAGATGCACAAACATGAGGATATAACTGTAATATTGCATCCTTTCCTTCCTAATCCCCCAATATTGGGCGGAACAAATCTACACAAAAAGCCTATAACTTCCCCCCCTCTCCCTTTCCCGTCCCCTAGTGTTCCTTCTTAAAAAAAACTTAAGAACATAATTTTTTTTTATTTCCCTTCCCATCCCTTTTCATTCTTTTAAAAAAAACTCGAGAACAGAGTGTAAGTGTCCATAATGGTATCTTTGATTGTTCCATATTAAGTGTCCAATACAATAAATGAAGAAATCTTGATAACTAAATCTCCAGTTTTGCCCTTTGAATATATGGCCCATTAAGTTTTTTTTCTACTTTTTGAGTTTTAAACTATATTTATTAGGGGTATAATTGTCATTTGATTAACTAATAGTTGTAACAATTTATTGCACCTAAAACTTTGTGCTTTTATGTTATCACTTAATGTGGGACGGAGGGAGTATTTATTAAACTTATTTTTTCTCTTCTTATATAAAAGAATTTATAACTTTTTATTAAATAAATTTCAAGTTTCTTATTTTTTGGTAACAACAGAGGTCTAAATATTGAGTGTTTTTTATGTATATAAATATCCGTAAAACAACGTCCATATAAGATTCCTTAATGTTGACTTGAAATCGTGCACACAAAGATACATTAAGAGCATAAGGTATCATAAGTCATGGATTGAGCCATCCCCGAAAATGACACTTGATGGCACGAGCCTCACGCCGCACCTCGCGTTTTCGAGTGATGAGCCGTCACCACCGAACCAAATGCTCCCGGAAAACGTCATGTGATGGCGCGAGACCCACATCACCACTTACGTTTTCGGGTATTTTTCTCGCATTATGGAGGAAGGGTACTTAAAGGCACCAGAAATGTGGTGTTATGGAGGGATGGGTGTTTTTGGTGTTATGGGAAAAAGTGTTGATGTAGGAGCACTTTTCCTATAACACCAACTTGATGGCACCATGGGTACCTAGTGCTCTAAACATGACGTCGGGTCTAAAATCAGTGAGATTTAATAGACAACCTATCATACATATATATTTAGGGCTATCAACCGAAACTTCATCGTTATCTAAGGTAAGTTTTAAATCGGTTGACACTGGTGTCTTGTTGGATTTAGCATTTTCAAGATCGAATTTCTTGAGACAACTTCTCAAGTATTTGATTCTGATATGAATATGCCATTGTCGCCTTGCGTGATTTGTAGGTTTAGTATAGACTTAAGATCTCCCAAATTGTTCATGTTAAATTTATCATACATGCATTTTACAAATTCATCACATAAGATTTGACATGTAGATCCAAAGACAATATCCTCTTTAAAGATTTGAATGATGATTTGATGTTGTAACACGTAATAAAACCACCTTCGGGGGGTCGGAGATGATCAAAGTATAAGAATGAATGCATATTTCTAGAGAGAGAAAGTAGAGAGAGGGTAGAGAGAATAAGAGTTTTATTCAAAGTGTAAAATAGTCATACATTCTTTCACACCCCTCATGAAGAGTCATGAGGGGTATTTATAGCCTAAACATTACTAAACTATTCATTGTTTACAATAATAACCCCTGCGTTGCACACAATGTCTATAGTTAGTCCAATTCACGTGTAAGACGCCAGATTCACAAAATAGTGAGGCTAACAATCTCCCTCCAAGATGGTGTCACATGTGAATTGGTTATAATGTTTCCTACAAGCAAAAATAAAGAAAAATGATAAGAATGAAGTCCAATATATTCCTTAAGATTGTCTTCAACGACCTTGATCTTCTTGAATACTCCAGCTTTATTTCTTCAGCTTGTAGATGAACACACTCTAATCATACTGTTGAGGATGACTTAGAAGTTTTCTCTACCGGTGATCTCGGCTTTGATTAGATTTTTGCTCTTATCTTCTGACATGTCTTTAAAAACATTCTTCATACACTTATGGTCATCTCGAAGTTTCTGAATCAGTTGCATGTCTTGAAAAAGCTTCATTTTCTTACACTCCTGGTCATGTCAAAGTTTTATGAATATGCTTCTCATTTATCATCCTGAAGTTCCCTAATCCAAATACTACGACTTAGATGTGAATTGTGCTCTAAACTTCTTGTGCAGTATCTAGTTGGTTATTACTCCCTCCCAACTAGTAGGCTCTTTCTTCTTTTGCTCCCTCCCAAATAGACAATCCTGAGACTGATGAGAATTAATACACTAGTCTTGAGTCATACAACCTCCTTCCAGCTCGGCTCAAATGTATTCTTTCTCATTTTGGAAAAAATATGGGAAAGGATAATATCATCAACATCATCTCACTTAGGAAGCATCTTAGTCTTGTTGTATAAAACTCAAAAACCCGAAGTACACACTTTATCCCTTTCATGAAGTCAAAACCGCAACACCAAAGTCAATTAAGTCCCGGATGTGTACTTTTCTCCTTCCAGGATAGTGATGACATAAATTATAACACCAAAGTCAACTAAGTCTCGGATGTAAACAATTTCCCTCTACGTAGTCAGAACGATAACACCAAAGTCAAATATGTCTCGGATATACACATTTCTCTCTCAATGATGATGACTATTTAAGGAATCATCATACACATTTGTACATCTTATATCAACTGGAACTGCTTACTTATCATCATATACCCATGTTTGCATGAGCAATACTCAGCGAGAAGATGTTGGAAAGTACTCTCTTTACATTTCTCTCTTGATCAACCCAATCCAAATCCCCTTATCTATTATGTCCGCTAATACTGATGACCACTTATGAAGACAACGCGATATAATGAATCCGAGAACGAAGCAAAAAACCACATTTAAACTTCAATCCCAACTAAGTAACATCGTACAAAAACCCCGTAGTCATTAAACATCAATACTAGCCTTTAAAAGTGAAGGTGAATCTTAATAAGGATCGTTTTAGTGTGATGTATTGTGTTTGATTTGTTGTAGTAATCGTTGTTGTGATTTGATTGTTAACGGAGGACAAACGATGAAATGAATTTATTGTTAAGGGTTATTTGTTGTCACGTTAACTGTCATTAAGGTTCTTAGGTAACAAGGACTAACGGTGAAATGAGTTTGCTTTTAAGGATGTGAGTTAAAAAGGTAACGATTGTTTGAGTTCTTAGTTAACAAGGACTAACACAACGTGAACCCTTAAAGGTTTAAAGTTATCTCACTGAAGGTCCAAAATTAACTAGAAGTTATCTTAAAAAAATTGCCTTAAGCAAGATTCGAACACGGGTTGATTGCGTAAAAAGACCACGCAAGAACCAACAGAGTTAAGCACATTGTTGATACAATTGATACTTGAAACTATTTATAAGCTTATTTCGACTAAGTGAACTATATCTCACGTTGTACTATAAAATGTATCTCAAGTCGCATGAATAACAAGTGTGTAACTTGCATGTTTTTCATATGGGTTACTCGCGTGTTTTTTCCCGGTTTGTTACTCGCATGGTTATGATAGTTTAACTCGCAAGTAAAAAAAAACAAACTCGCATGCTATTTAAGTCGCATAAATCGTAATTGTTAACTCTCATAAAAGGTGATAACCTAACTCGCATGAATTAAGGAAAACATAACTCGCATGTTGATGTGTCGTTGTGTGATGTATATTTTTATGATTCAAGTTTTAAATTTATATTTTGCCGACTTAACCAAAAACAACACTTTAACGGGCAGTGTACCCGGTCGGTGGTAGATTTGTGGTAAGTAGGGTGTCGAACACTTAAAGCGAGGTTAAATCTCTCAATTTATTTATATTTTGGTTATCTAATCTAAGTTAATTCTAATCTAAGTTAAACCTATGCTAATCCTATGTTAGTTCTAATCCTAATTCTAACAGGTAAAGGGGGGGTTCAGCCTGAGAGACTGACACGGGTTTGGTTGGTGACTACAATCAATTCAAGACACTTTAACCCATGCAAGCAAATTAACAGAAGATAAAAGAGCGGTCGAGCCTTATGATAGAAAACTGTATTAGCCATCATTAATCCGATTAAAAGTTGGTTTGTTTATTCAGTGCAATGATTACTTATCTTGAAGAGGCATATCATTCTTAAACTTAGGCGGGACTTCATCCTAAGACCTAGACACATTAATTATGTCACAATTAAAGCATCCGCATAAAACATCCTTATTTGCTGATTATAATCTATCTTAAGGATTAAAGCAATGGTGATCTTGTTAAACCCTAGCTCATAGAGACTTTACCCACTTACCGCTTAATGGCAATTTATACTCTAGTAGTCCACTTGTCTAACTATCAAATGGAATCAGAATATTATTTGTTTAATTATCTAGATTCACCTACCAGTCAACATGTTCAATAAACCAAAGGCAATTTCCGTTAACTAGTTAAGCCAGAAGCGTATCCTTAGCACGATTTTAGAAGGACAATATTTGTGATCCTATTATTCTAGATGTATAAATTACTATATGGAGAGCTATCCTGGTATCTAGATTACTTGGTCCGTATCACTAGATCCAGTTGAATGATAGGTCGTATACAAAAGCACGTAAACGAGTATATTGATAAACATAAACAAGCATACAACGATAAATTAAGCAATCGAGATATAAACAAAACCAAACATTCAGATCTTCATAATAATGGCTAATACCCGAAGGTATTAGCTTTCAAACATCATAATTAATACAAGAGTAATTGTTTTAGCCAAGGTAAACTAACCGAGTAAACGAATGATACCAAAAACTAAACGATTACAAAACTATAAGAAATTACACGTTGTCTTCTATGGATTGGAATGCGTTGCAAGACCTCTTCTGCTCTTTTTCTCCTCTGAAAATCGACTTTTATGGTTTAGGTATCGAGAATATGATTTAGCACACTTAAAACTCGTTTTTGAGTTTTCTATTTATACTGTCTGGAAGTCGGTTCGATACGGCGTATCCAAGGGATTGGATACGGCGTATTGGAGTTTCTTGGAGTAGGGACCACGTTTGATATCTTCCAGAATATTTTATTCCTTCTATATTTCCAATACGGCATATTGGTCTTCACTGGATACGGGGTATTGATCAAGTTTCCTTTGTGGTCTTTGGTGAGTGCAGGCACGGATACGCCGTATCTTCCTTGATGGATACGGCGTATTGGTAGTCAGAATCATTAATCTTCAAAATATCTTCGTTTAAGCTCCAGAATGCGCGCCTTTTGCTAATATTCACCAAGTACTCCATAATTATTGCAATTTTCAAATATAAACGATTAAGTAACAATTCTTTGAAATAATAATACAAAATGGGTTAATTACATGGGATAAATGATGCTATAAAATAGACGTTATTTGATGTCATCAAATATCCCCCCACTTGAATTCTATTTGTCCTCAAGTAGCCGTTAGAAGTCTATAAAATATATCTCTAAGGATATTTTCTGTTAAAGCATTTATTTGATCTATTACAAGTACACAACCAAACATCTCACGAAGTAGGAAGATGAAAACACTCAAATCACTCAACTAATCTATGTGGTAACATGTAACTAATTTGCTCAATTGCTCGGTCGTGACGAGTATTCTATCATAAGCTTGGCAAGGATACACATCTCCACCGCTAAAGCTAAAGAGTAACAAGTTTATAAAGGTAAATATGGGTTTGTATGATAAGGCTTAGGGTTGATTACTCTAACTAATCTTTATCGATACCAATATTCCAGGAGGGCGACAAAGACCACACATACACACCCGTAACGACGGGATAGACACATGTGACTGCTCACTCCCACCTCGAATAAGCTAAAGAGTAGGAATAGTAGAGTAATATAGGGTATGGATCTTCTAACTTTCACCAATAGTAATAAACCAACAAGGCAGCTGAGACATGCATACATGGCCGTAACGACGGAATAGACATGCACGCTCGATCACATCCTCATTCGCGTAAAACCCATGGTTAATGATTAGGAAAGGGAAATAAATTGTTGTTAAATAAAAATTACAAAACAAATAGATTAAGTCTAAAATACAAGTAGCTGATTGGACACTTTTTTTCCTGACCGTTACCCACATAAAGACACAACCGATTTAACAAAGGTCTTGATCATAGATAAAAAACAACAACCTAAGTTGGCGTTCCCGTAACGGTCAACTTCCCAAACATCCCATACTTTACATACTTTACAAGGCAAGTGGCGATATCTTCCACTTTATACAATACTCTACATTGTCGATTTGTATCAACGAATAATCGATCCTTCGTGTAATTCCTTCGGTAGTTGCGAATCGATTATCTTCAAACTTTCCTTCTCTTTTTGGAGCGATTTTTCAAAATTTTTTGATTTTTTTAACAAACACTAACAATTTAAACAAGTTACTCCATCTAAATCCATAGCACTCATTATTGCGGTCTCGAATAGATATACCAAGCCAAGTTCTAAAGTCTACAACATCACTGGAACACTCATATTTTTGTGGAATTTGGGTAAACATTTGGAAACGGATAAGGTTAAATCCTCACAATATCTATCAAAGGTTATTGTGTGCGGGTTATGTATCATGTAATTTCACAAAAATATGCTTGATTTTTTTTAAATTTGACCATAATTTAAGCATTTTGGTATGAAAAATAGGACAAGTAAACATTCTAATTCCATCCCCCCACTTGAATTATACAATGTCCTCGTTTTATAGATAAAACATTAAATACGGGAATTAAAAAGAATTAGAATGAGAAACTCCCCTGATATTTGCTCGGTAGATTCTCCATGTTGAGTTTATTAGCAAGATTTCGTGTTGAACAGCCGCCTTGAAGTTTCAAGACTCCAACACTTCAAGATCTCCAGATCTGTAGATTATCCACCAATATTCGTTGATATTTCTTTGCTTCCAAGGTCCTGTATAAAATACGGGAAAAACATGTGCATTCCTATCTTGGTACCAACGGTTAATTTAAACTAAACTAAACAAACTAAATATGGGTCAGTCTGGTGAATACGCCGTATCATGTGTATGAATACGCCGTATTGCCAGGTCTGACAATAATATTTTTAAAGTGCATAAAAAGTAAAGACTGATAACGTCCAGACAATCAATACGCCGTATGGTGTGGAGCAGATACGCCGTATTGATGTCTGAGAAGACAGACTCGATAAAATTAAATAACATTTCGGGTTGTCTCCCGGGAAGCACTTTTATTTACAATGAAGTCTTTAAGTTAGACTTTTTCTTCAGCTTCCACTTGAAATCACTCTCTTCCTCCATTCATCTCTATGGTGTGAATACCCTGCTTTTTTCCGTAACATATTCATAAACTATGGTGATGAACTTACTGCCAGACTTGATTCTATCATACACAACAAATCAAGACGTCATACCATGATATATATACAAAAATATGAGAACTTGTTTTAAGTTAGATACATCATGATATGAATAATAAATATACAAAAGATATAAACAAAAGATAAGGATAGGGGGATCATGGGTCTGGCTGCTGCTGGTCCTGCTGGGCTGTGGAGGTGCTGGCATCGTTAGTCCTTTGCCTGGTGCATCTCTAGAATGCTGCAGGTGAGCTCCCTCGAAAGGTCCCATCAAATGTCTGGTATGCCTGCCCACTAGCCTCCATCAGCTGTGTTATACATGAAATCATCCATGTGGAGAATCTCCCCTGATCGGTCATCGATCTCTCCACAAGTCCACGTAAACTCTTGACATCCCTACGTAATCCTTGCACCTCCTCCTTAAGTCTCCCTAATCTCTGGGGCATAGTCCTAGCAGCAACTAGAGGTGGTGGTGGCTGAGGTGCCTGTATAGGTGCCGGAATAGCCTGGCCATCATCATCATCAACAAGAGCATCCTCAGCGGCCTTAGGGGCACCAGCCGCAACATCGGGCTGCCTCTCTGGTCTCATGGCTACCCAAGCCCATGTGTCATCAATCTCCATACAGATTTGTAATCTCACTAACTCAACCATATCAATAATCGGGAGCTCAGGGGCAATAATCGTCAATCCCTGAAGTATCTTCACAGTTAGAAGCCTAAAATGCTCAACTAATCTAGCTACAAACTGTCCACCAGAAATATGAGCCCCTCCCAGTAGCAAAGAACCTTAAATACTTAGCCAATAAATAAGGGACATTGATCGAGCCAACGTCCATCCCTCTTAAGTAAAATAAATCAGTCACGGTCACCTTCTCGGGTGCCTGACTCCTCCCAGCAATACTACAAGAATCGGATCTCTAATCGCGGTGTAGGACGAGGTTGTGCCAAGGAAATATCCAGCAGATGAGATCCCTATCTAATAATCCTTTAGACCCCCCTTGTCAGGGATCTGTCACGCGCTATCAGCCCAATAAGCACTGAATCTAATAGTCTGCATCTCCTTATTAGTGTGTAATCCTAAGGCTAAAATAAACTGCCTCCAGGTCAGACGCCTCCTAGCTCCATCTAACTGAAACTGTAGAGCTCCAGGCGTGTCTAAATCAAGTATAGCCTCTCAAAACCTGAATGTACTGAAAAACTCCAGAATAAGCTCGTGTACCAACGGGCCTCTAATATCAAAAAAGCCGCCTCCAAGCTCGGCTAGTAAACACGCTCTGCCCCTGAGCATCCCTGCGCTCCATCAGCATACTAGCACTCAATCCCTCAGCTATCAAATCTTATAATCCCCCAAAATCAAATACTTGAACCCTGTGTACCTCCCTCTGGTAAATCCTAGCCAACCTCGACTCAAAATCTGCTATGTCAACATCTGTGTACTGTAACCCCTTATACCTAAGGTACTGGTGCCTCTGATCACATGGTGGAAGAGCTATATCTGTAAAATCATCGAGAATAGCAAAAAGATTATAATTTTAAACATTCTGTTCTGATGGTGATACGACGTATTTATAAAAGGATACGCCGTATAGGGATCAATATGGTCAACACGCCGTATAGATGTTAATCAATACGGCGTATGGGTTTGAAAACTCGGGATCCTATTTAAGTCAATACGCCGTATTCAATTTACTTAAATACGTCATATTTGGGTTTAAGTTGGGTAGAATTGAGTCAATACGCCATATCCATGTGAGTGGATACGCCGTATTACTCTACAATATGAAAAACGAAAAGGGGGTTCCCCTATTTACCTATTTCCACCCAATACATAACACAACTAATTATCACTACCTATTCAGGGGGCGAAGGGATCTTAACATAGAGTTATCATGGCTTAGACACAAGATCTCAAAACAAGAAATCAAAACCGGAACCCTAATTAATTTTGAAATTAAAGATTAAAAAGAAAGAAAGAGGATTACCATATGATTGAGATAAACAAGGGAGTGATTGCGAATCTTAAACAAGAATGATCTCCAAGCATTTGTTCAGTAAATTTTTTTATGTGTGGGAGTGAAAAAGCAATGGTAAAACTCAATCCGACGTATTAGTGGGGTTTTTATACCCAAACTCGATACGCTGTATTGATGCTTGATTAATACGCTGTATTGGCGAGTATTGTTGACTTAGTCAACTATAGTTTAAAAGCAGTAGATACGCCGTATAGGTTTTAACCTAATACGCCGTATCCGTCCTGGGAGACTAATTTTCCTAAAATAAAGCAAAGAAAACTTACCTTGGCCTCCGCAACATTCTTGTATAAACATCATCCTTATAATACCGTTTAGGGTCGAACCGAATGCCAAATGGCACATACAAATTCACAATGAGATAGAATAGCATTTCGTAATAATTCCAAATCACGATATTTACATTTAAGTTTATGACAAAACTTCCCGTTCTGAAGGTTTTAGTGATTTTATCGTGACTTGTTTCAGAAAGTATATTTGACCCTTGTGTAATTTCATTACCCCCCGAACACTGTATTATATCGATCTTATTATCATCATTGTCTTTTTCTGACTTAAAATCATCGGGATGAATAATGTTGAAGGGGAATAGATCATTAAAGTATAAAACGTTTTGTTCCTCTTCATCATATTCAGACAATGATGTTTCATCATTTAAATCAAATTCATCGATATGTTGAGGGATTAAAATTGGTTCAGTTAATAAATCTGATTTAGACGTTTGAGCATCATTGTAAACAATGGATGGAAATTCATTCTCAAAATCTTTAAAGAAGTCTAAATTATCAAAACAACTGAACGTAGGCTCAGGTGATGGAAGTGGAGGCATGAATTTTTCATTATCGTTTTCCGAATCCGTTTTTAAATCATTGGTGGAAATTATTTTATAAGAAAACAATTTTTTTAAATATTACCGTGTAGTCTTCATCGTCGGAGTCGTCAAACGAAATTCTAAAGTCAATTTCATCGTTAAGAGAACTTACTGTGGATTCACAAGAAAGTGTTTTTTCAGATGATACCTCGTCATAAAAGGCTATAGCTGGGAATTCCGTTTCAACGGATCTGAGGTCGTGAATGTCTTCATCATACCAGATCTTTCCATACTTAGCGGTTTCCCAGTTAAACACTTTCCCATGTTTTCTAGCTTTTTCTTCCTCAAGCTTGATGTATTCCTCCATAGTAATGTTCGAATCGTCCATCCTATAACAATCTTACTAGAAAAACTATTAAATAATCAATACGTCGTATTCAGTTAACTGAATACGCCGTATCACACAAACAGAGAAAGCAAACAAGCAAGAATATAAACTACTCTAAATTACACTAATCTAATTAACACTACTCCTAAGGATCTAATCTAAAAACCAAGATAAAAAATAAAAATCAAGATTAAATTTTACTCCCCGGCAGCGACGCCAAAAACTTAATGTGTCGTTGTGTGGTGTGTATTTTTATGATTCAAGTTTTAAATTTATGTTTTGCCGACTTAACCAAAAACAACACTTTAACGGGCAGTGTACCCGGTCGGTGGTAGATTCGTGGTAAGTAGGGCGTCGAACACTTGAAGCGAGGTTAAATCTCTCAATTTATTTATATTTTGGTTATCTAATCTAAGTTAATTCTAATCTAAGTCAAACCTATGCTAATCCTATATTAGCTCTAATCCTAATTCTAACAGGTAAAAGGGGGGTTTCAGCCCGAGAGACTGGCACGGGTTTGGTTGGTGACTACAATCAATTCAAGACACTTTAACCCACGCAAGCAAATTAACAGAAGATAAAAGAGCGGTCAAGCCTTATGATAGAAAACTGTATTAGCCATCATTAATCCGATTAGAAGTTGGTTTGTTTATTCAGTGCAATGATTACTTATCTCGAAGAGGCATATCATTCTTAGACTTAGGCGGGACTTCATCCTAAGACCTAGACACATTAATTCTGTCACAATTAAAGCATCTGCATAAAGCATCCTTATTTGCTGATTATAATCTATCTTAGGGATTAAAGCAATGGTGATCTTGTTAAACCCTAGCTCATAGAGACTTTACCCACTTACCGCTTAATGGCAATTTATACTCTAGTAGTCCACTTGTCCAACTATCCAATGGAATCAGAACATTATTTGTTGAATTATCTAGATTCACCTACTAGTCAACATGTTCAATAAACCAAAGGCAATTTCTGTTAACTAGTTAAGCCAGAAGCGTATCCTTAGCACAATTTTAGAAGGACAATATTTATGATCCTATTATTCTAGATTTATAAATTACTATATAGAGAGCTATCCCGGTATCTAGATTACTTGGTCCGTATCACTAGATCCAGTTAAAGGATAGGTCGCATACAAAAGCACGTAAACAAGTATATTGATAAACGTAAACAAGCATATAACGATAAATTAAGCAATCGAGATATAAACAAAACCAAACATTCAGATCTTCATAATAATGGCTAATACCCAAAGGTATTAGCCTTCAAACATCATAATTAATACAAGAGTAATTGTTTTAGCCAAGGTAAACTAACCGAGTAAACGAATGATACCAAAAACTGAACGATTACAAAAGTATAAGAAATTGCACGTTGTCTTTTATGGATTGGAATGTGTTGCAAGACCTCTTATGCTCTTTTTCTCCTCTAAAAATCGACTTTTATGGTTTAGGTATCGAGAATATGATTTAGCACACTTAAAACTCATTTTTGAGTTTTCTATTTATACTGTTTGGAAGTCGGTTCGATACGGCGTATCCAAGGGATTGGATACGGCGTATTGGAGTTTCTTGGAGTAGGGACCACGTTTGATATCTTCCAGAATATTTTATTCCTTCTATATTTCCAATACGGCGTATTGGTCTTCATTGGATATGGCGTATTGATTAAGTTTCCTTTGTGTCTTTGGTGAGTGCAGGCACAAATACGCCGTATCTTTCTTGATGGATATGACATATTGGTAGTCAGAATCATTAATCTTCAAAATATATTCGTTTAAGCTCCAGAATGCGCGCCTTTTGCTAATATTCATCAAGTACTCCATAATTACTGCAATTCTCAAATATGAACGATTAAGTAACAATTCTTTGCAATAATAATACAAAATAGGTTAGATGCTATAAAATAGACGTTATTTGATATCATCACATGTTATCAAAAACCTTAACTCGCATCCTTTTATACACCTATATTCACATCTTTTTGAAATTGTTAAATCGTATCTTTGCAAACTCACATCCTTTCATATTCATAACTCGCATATTCCCTTTATTTGTACTCGCATAAATTTTCTCCTGTAAACTCACATCTATCATTTAAAATGCGCATCATTTATAAATCAAACTCTTGTGAATTTTTCTTGTAAGTCGAATTCTCACATAAACTTGTAACACGCATATCCTTTCCTAAAAACAAGCCATTATATATCGTCCTTGTGTCCTTTCTTTTTCAACTCAAATACACTTTTGAAATCTAAAAACGCAACCAAAAATCATGTAACCAATGATTTAAATCAATAAAGATCCAACCTTTTTACAACAAACTAGTTCTAAACATGTTTTAGATTCATAAAAACATAAACTTGAAGTAATTTTGTCCTTAAAAAACCAATTTTTATGCTTTGTGACTATAAAATGGGACGTGAGGTTTTTTGAACCAAAATAAGCAATAATAAGCCCAAATAAGTCACGTATAAGCAAAAACACAATACACACACCCCGCGGAGCTCTGATATCAAATTTAACACGTATCAAAACCACCTTCGGGGGGGGGGGGTCGAGGATGATCGATGTATAAGAATGAATGCATATTTCTAGAGAGAGAAAGTAAAGAGAGGGTGGATAAAATAAGAGTTTTATTCAAAGTGTAAAATAGTCATACATTCTACAACACCCATCATGGAGAGTCATGAGAGGTATTTATAGCCTAAACATGACTTTACTATTCCTTGTTTACAATAATAACCCATGCGTTACACGCAATGTCTATAGTTAGTCTAATTCACATGTAAGACGTCAGCTTCACAAAATAGTGAGGCTAACAAATGTGTGTCCTTTATCTTGAAAATAATGATTTATTTTTCATGCCCAACACATAATCTTAGTCAAAAAGATAAGAGAATACATTATTATGCCATGATGCATTTCCACGCTCAAGTACATGCAAAGCTTTATTTATTTTGAAAACATAAATAGGTTTTTGAAAATCCACAAACCCCGGAGGTTGTGTAACATATATCTCTTTTTCAATGACTCGATTAAAGACACTTTTGACATCTATTTGTTGTAATTTAAACATCCCACTACATGCATATGCAAGTAGTATACGTAAAGACTCTAGTTGTGCAACCAGGGCAAATATGGTGTATGGGTAATTCAGGTTGATTGGGTTCACATGGTACTAACCTAGCGTGATTTTTATAAATTATTCCATTTTCATCTAATATATTCTCAAAAGACCACTTTAATCCTATTATAAAATGACAACTAGGTGGTGAAGCTAACTCCCAAACATCATTACGAGTGAGTTGGTTTAGTTCATGATGCATGGCTATTCTCCAACTTTGATATTTAATTGCCTATTCTAAGTTCTTAGGTTCTAAGGTTGATATGAATGCAAATAAATTATTTTGAATTTGTGATCTAAGTGTTCTTAGATTTATATCACATATGACTTGATCAATAAGACGACTGTTAGCTCCCTTTATGTTCTCTATCCTAGGAATTATTTCTTCTAAGTCATTTTTGGTTGATTGATTTACATTAAAGTTTTGGATAAGATGTTCTTATATTCTATCATTTAGTAAATTTGGTATGTATTCATCAAAGATCACATTTAAAGATTCCATAATCTTTAATGTTTCTTTGTTAAACACTATGTATGCTTTTGAAGTTTGGGGGTATCCTAAGAAGATGTCGTGGTAGGACTTAGGGTCATGAAGGCTAGTGATTTGTATTTGACATCTACAACCAAAAATTCTAAAATATTCTAAGGATGGCTTTTTGCCTTGAAGAATTTCATATGGTGTTTTATGTAAGGTCTTTCTAATAGATGTCCTATTGCGAATGTTGGATGCAGTTTTTATAGCGTGTCACCAAAATTTTTATGGAAGGGATTGCTCATTTAACATTGCACGAAACATCTCTTGTAACGACCGGTTTATCCTTTTAACAACCCCATTAGCTTAAGGAGTGCAAGGAGCCACAAACTTATGAGAGATTTTATGTTTTTCATAAAAGTCAACGAATTGCACATTGTTAGTGAATTTTATACCATGATTAGTTCGAATTGAAACAACTGAACAACCAAGTAGATTTTACAAAGTTTTTCATAATATCTTAAATTTTTTAAAAGCTTCATTTTTAGATTTTAAAAATTGTGTCCATGTGTACCTTGAGTAATCATTAACTATAATTATAGTATAGAAGTTACCTTCATAACTTTGGATAGATGATGGACCAAACAATTCAATGTGAATAAGATCCAAAGTTCTTTGCTTGAAATTTTATTTTTAGATTTGTAGCTAGCATAGACTTGTTTTCCTAATTTTCAAATATCACAACAATGAGTGTCAAACTTTATCATGGGTAATTTATAACTAGCACTTTTAAGGCTAAGTTTTGAGTTACCCTCATATTAGCATGTCCCAGTCTATGTTGCCAGAGAGTTGAGTGATCTGTCATGAATGCAAAACAAAAAGCATATTTGGTGAAATATCCCACATTGCACGTATGAGCGTTAACTAAGCTACACATATCAATCTTATGCATTATGCTATTGAAACTTAAAGAAGAGTTACCTTCACCGATGTTTCCCTTTTGGTTTATTCTTTTTGCTTGTCTAGATTCGCACATCGTGTGGGGAAAGAGATACCTTTCTACTACTGGTAATATTCCTAGAGATTTTGTTGTGGAAAATCCAAGAATCTGGTTAAAGATAAAATTTATAACATCCCTATGAAACAAACATGAAACTCAAGCTTTTGGTCCACATTATCTTTTGGGTCCATTGAGGTTAGCATCAAACATTTCCAAGTTATACATCCTTTGATCTTGAAGCAAGATACAAAGTGTCTCAAGACCAAAGTCTTGAGAATAATATTTATAGTTTTGATGGAAATTCGTTTTATGAAAGTTTTGGTTTGGGTAGGAGTTGTCTCTCCTATGAAAAGAATTATAAGCTAAGTTATGATGAAATTTGTTGTATTTGTAGTTTCTTCTTTGAGATGGTGGATTAGATTTGTAAAAATGGATTCTTTGATTATGAATGGTTTGAGGTTTAGGTTCTTTAAGGAACCAAGCTCATTATGTAAAATTGGATTGTAGAAAATTTTCATGGTTTCAACATTTATAACATGAACTTTAATATCAGAAGAGTTAGCACAATTAGTTTGAGGAACTATAGGCTTAGAACGATAATTAACCGAATCATCATGTTTGCTCAGTGCTTGGGCGCGCTGGTGGCGCGTCAGCTGGCGCGCTAGAAACTGATTTTTTGGGTGATTTGTTTTGACTCTCTTTAACGAACACTATCGGTTTATTCAGACTTTTAGAAGTGGTTTTCTCAAACTTTAAAAATCCAAGGCTTTCCTTATCTTATGATGATTTTTGTTGACACAACATATGATCTAAGGTGTAGTTATTCTTTTTGAATTTTGAAAAGCTAAGAGCTTCATCTTGAAGCTTAGACACATCATTTTTCAAATAGTCAACCACATATGTAGGTTTTTCACAACTTAAGCATGGTTCAACCACCTATTTGGTTTTGATGGTTTTAGTTGCTTCGATCTTAATCTTAAGCTCATTTGCTTTATTAGCAAGTTTATTGGTTTCTTCTTACAAAATACATTTTTCTCTTAGTAAAGCTTTAATTTCTTTGATAGAGTCATTATTTAGTTCTATTAGTTCAAAATTATCATTTTCTAAGTTTTCTATATATAAAGATCTATTTGAATAAGAAGGGTTTAGATGTACCTCTTGAGATTCGACGACCATGAGACATAACTCGTTTATTTCTTCATGGTCACTTTCATTGCTATCGCTCCACAAGTCTTCACAAACAATCTTCGGATCTTTCTCGTAGTGGTGCTCATGATGACTAGTACTTTCACCCAAAGAATTAAGGTTCTCTTAAGCCATGGATCTTACTCAACTTAAAAAAAAATATAAGTTAGGATTTCAAATTTTTTGAAAAAGAAGTTTTCAACTTAAAGCGACTTCTCAGGAAGGCTTTAACACTTGAAAACTTGAGTAAACTGCTCTGATACCAATTGTAGAACCATAGGGGGAGAGGGTGAATACGCTTTTTTCGACTTCTTTAAAGTTTATGAAACTTCAGGTCTTAAAGAAACCGAGTGATGTAATGATCTACTTGATGAGATAAGTAATATGTATATATATATATATATGTATATATATATATATGTATATATATATATATATATATATATATACGTATGCATATTACGTATGCATACTGCGTACGCATACGTATGCATACGTATGCCTATGCATACGTATACCTATGCATACATATGCCTATGCATACGTATACATATGTATATATACACACACACACACACACAAAATATATATATATATATATATATATATATATATATATATATATATATATATATATATATATATATATATACATATAAATATATATATACATATATATATATAAATATATATATATATATATATATATATATATATATATATATTGAGAGAGAGAAAGAGAGAGAGAGAGATGGTGAGAGAGATACACTACAAGGATCCTGTCAATTACACACGGAAAATACCCACGTACAAAAATTTGTAGCTAATTACCCACAGATTACCCACAACTTACCCACATGTAAACAATTAAGACAATCATCAATTTTACTCATGAACTTCCCTCGTAATTACCCACAAAAGTTCCCATGTAGTTATAATTGGTGTGTAATCGGTGACTATATTGTTCTCGCAAAAATATTTCCCATAGATTAACCATGAACTGGATTCTCGTGGGTATAGATGTGGGAGATGTCGTGGGTGAATTTATGTTACCCACGGATTATGAACACCCTTTCATATTGTGGGTAAATTTATGTGGGTAATTTGTGGGTAAATATATACCCACCATATTACATACGAATTAATTTTGTGTGTACCATGTCGTGGTTACTTTGTGTGAAATTCATGAGCAAACGTGTCCTCTACGATTTACCCAAAGTCTTCTTTCGTATATATAACTACTAGAATACTGAACAACATCGTCGAAAATTAGCGACCGAATTAGTATGGTGCAAAAAAGTGGTTCACGAAGACGGATTAGGGATATAATCTTGGCTAATATCCACATACATCACTAACCTTTTGCACTATTTGCTAATGCTAGTCTTTTCCTTTGAGTGTGTCTATACCCTGAACTTAGTGGACGTTTATCCGGACTTACGCACTTCAGGGGAAACAATTATTACAGTCTGAAAGAATAATCGAGACATAGTTCAAGTTGTTATGGTTCGTTCGGATTTCATATGGGGCATGGCGAGCTTAGTTTGGAAGACATGTTACATCGCCACATCCATAAACATGTAATTGTTTTTTTCTTTGAATTTCAATTTATACATACAACCAATGTTTTAGAAACTGGATATCTAATCGATCCGGTCGAGTCACTGGATTACCAGTTCAACCGGTTCGACCACCAAATCAACCCGATCTTCCACAAAATATTTGCAATGATATAAAAAAGTATATATATAAATAATAAATTTTATATATTGAACCTAAAACCCATTGACTAACAAATATAACATGTAAAATTAAATTACATCACAAATATATATAATTAACTTGCTTTATTTGTAAAAAACACGAAAAAACAAAAACCCGGTCAGGTCTTGAGAATCAGGTTGACTCGGGTTACTTCAAACCCGGCGGGTCTAACCTAGTTAAAAATAGATTTAATTTGACCCCTTTTTTTGACCGGATCCGGTTCAACCGATTTGACCGACGAGGTCGAATCGGTTTCAAAACGTTGAATACAAGTAGTTTTTAGATTACTTTATTTTATTTCTTACTTTTATTTAAATCTTTATTTTTATAATTTTTAAGATATTTAACCTCCCTCCCACACTCCCCACCCCCAAATTTTACTTCTCGCTGCCAATTCTTCTTCCCTCCTAATTTTGGGATCCCTCCAAAATTAGATCCGATAACATCGCACTCTCGTCAACTACACGAAACCGTCACGTCTCTTTATCCTTCTCTCACTGTTGTGCATGTCACACACATCACAATCGTCGGCCCTAACATGGCAACCGTTGGTACATACTGCCTTGTCATGAACCCTAACCGTATACCATAGTCCAGATCCAATGAAGGGGGAGTGACTTATGTTATTTAGGTAACCTTTGACATTGTAATTTAGTTATTATTTTGTATTATATGTACTCGATTATATGGTTGCGTAATCTATTGTAATTTGAGTCTAAGTTGACTTTGTGATTTTTAAGATACTTTTGATCTAATTAGGATTTTAGTTTACATTTAGGTCTCTGATTTGTTGTTACTAGTGTTTTAGTTTATGAAATTTGTTATTTTAGATGAACATATAATTCATGATGTTTTGATTTATCTTTATTTGAAGGAGATCTAAGGTTGTAGGTGGGCTAATGAGAAGGTAAGGTTACACATAACTCTTGAAGGCAACATGATGTCTTGACTATAGTTCTTACGTCTTACGATTGCGGAGTAATTAGCGAAAAAGAAATGTGGAACAGGTTTGGAAGATATAAGTTGCCAACATCGTATATCCACCAAAGATTGAAGATAAACTTGGGCTGTTCAACATAGTTTATCCACTTATTCTGATGTCGCAAAGAGGTTTTTTTAGACAGTTAAATATCTATGCCTGATTTTAGATAGACCTAAATGTTATTTAGTGTTTGGCTTCAAGACAATTTGAAATGCCATGCCCAAGTCGTAGTGTTGAAAATTTGATTTTGCTAGGTCATGTTAGATGATTTAGTTAAAATGCATTACACAAAGGGTAGTATAAATAGTCTTAGTTAGCTTTACTTAAGAGAGTTAATCTTCAATGTATCTGATGTAAGTTTCTTATTTTCATAAACCTGATTCGGACACATATACACATCATTTTTCATTCTTCTAATAATTCATTTTCATAAACAAGATACCATACTATCTTTATAGATATCAAGGTATCAATCTGTGGCAATTTATATTTGTTGTGTAGTTTATTTGTTGAATTTTTACCTTCTGTTATGTGGATACATTAAGACTCTAAACAACTATTTGAATCGAATATGCTACATTTAATTGGTTGTAGTTGGTCCCAATTTCCCCATGCGCTCCATAGCACACAATGTGTTTTAGCTTATTTTTTTATTATTACTTTGTTGGAGTGGATATATGACGGGGTGGCTAGAGGCGACAACTAAAGTTGACTGAGTATAGTCAAGTTGTAACATCTATTGTGTAAGAATGAGTTATATTTGGATAAATCGTTTATGTTTTTATTGTTCGAGTATTAGACTATTAATTTGAGGTTGAAGAATATGTTGTTGGTTATGATTGAGACAGGAGTGAGTCTTTGTTAGTACACGCTTAGTGCTAGTTTATAGAGAAGATGGGCATTTTGATGTGTAGAGTTGGTTAATGTTTGGAAACAAATTATATTACTTTAACTGTCTATACGAATTGGAAGAAGGCAGTGGGTTAATATTGGTGATTGTTTTGTTAGGAACTGAGTGAATAATACTATAGGCATTTTGTTGGTTCAAGTGAACACATTATCTCTTTTATGTATGTCTGCACCTGCCAAGCACAATGTATTATAGTGATATTCACTTGTTTGCTCTGTTAATTGTGGCTTGTTCTTGTTTATTTTTTGTTTCAAATACTCTTAATTTCAGTTGAATTATTAATGATACCGTAAGATACTTACCACCATATTTTCCTAGCTCTCAATCAAGTAGATTTTGGTGGCATGTTCTTGTAATCTTGTTTATTGTTGACATATTACGTTAAGATATATAGTATAGCTTAAATTATTTTTGTTCAGTCATATTGGAGTTACTTTAACTTTGAATTTTATAAACATGTTACAGGTTCCGAAATCCTTTCATATTTTTCATGTGCATCTTCTTAGCCTCTAGTCTTAAACCAAGGTTCACAATTGCATACACTCTAGAATTTGATAACCTTAATTTTTTATAAAGAAAGATAAACCCTCATTTTTAAAGTAACCTCAATTTTTGTTGCAGCTACGGTTGAAGTCTCCAGTAGAAGAAATGCAAGCAGTTAACTAGAAAAGGTTAATCACGAACTTACCACGTATGCAAATGATGGTCTTCCACCTGAAGTTTTCTTTAAGGTAAGAACATATCTAACACAATTTGTTAGTTCAACAATCTTTGAAGTAATTATGCTCATGCATTGTTAGACATCAACTATATTGGCTTTGCCAAACCAACACTAGTGGCTGTAACAACATATTCATATTCTATGGTGGTAAGGATTTTAGTCATAAAATATTAAGCGGTATCATGGTGGATGGGACATTATTAACAAACATTACTCGGCTATAAGTTATTCCATTTTATTCATTGAGTTCATTACTTTAGCACAAGTTTATATAATAGGTCGTATTGATAAGTGTTTGATGAAAATATTATCATTATCTGCAGTCGATTGGATTTACATACGCAACTGCATTTATTCTTGCAATATTATGGTTTGTGTGCTTTGGTTTGGTCATGATCATCAATCATTGTTGTGGATTAAAAACAGATATTAAAAGCAAAGAATCCTGCGGTTCTCAAAGGATATGTTTGGTTTTGCTTCTTGTTTTTACGTGTGCTTCATCATAAGTATCTGAACTTTTATATTTAGTATCCCGTTGATCTAATATGCTTGACTAAGGATTGTTATTGTCACTTAATGATTATGTCATAGAGAAAACTGATTATATAAAGTTAGATATGTTCTCATCATAGATATGTACTTTGTTGCTATGCAGTATTGGCTGCATACTTCTTTCTGCGGGACAAGGTTAATCTGATGGTCAAGCAGTGGAATTATGTTGTAAACCAATCAGATTACACCCTTCAAACGCTCCTAAACGTAACGGGCTATTTGTCACTAGCAAAGACTGTTAATGTGGCCCAGTTTTTTCTTCCTTTGGATGTGAAAGACGATATTGACAGGTTGAATATTGACTTAAACAATGCTGCAAATACACCGAGTCTGAAACAACGGGAAAACTCGCGTAAAATACGAACCGTCTTTGATACTGTGTAAGACTCTTTACATGGACATGGAATTGTAATTCTAGTTAAGTATAGATTTTCAAATTGTCTGATTTATTAGTATATGTTTTTATGTGTTTCAGGCGATCACCAATGATTGTTGTCGCCATAGTGATGCTCCTAGTTTCACTCTTGGGCCTTTGTAAGTATTCATAAGCAACTGGTTTGTTATTGTCTTATTTTGGATTTCTGATTTATGGTTTTGATTGTATTTTCTCTCGTTTTATTGTAGTTCTGTCTATCCTTGGTCCCACAAGAACACGATCTACATGTAAAATTCCTCTATTTATTTGTCTTCATTGGCTTGTTTTTGTTGTTGTGATTGTATCTTACTCGTTGCTCATCTTTATGCAGATCATTATCAGTGGATGGTTACTTGTGGTTATGTTTACTTGGGTGTAAATATGTCTTGATATGTAACATATATATACAACATATACATTGTTGAGGCATTATAAATCTTATGGACCTTACAAAAGCTAGCTAACCATTTGATTATGAATGACACCCCCCCCCCCCCCCCACTCCCCCCCCCCGCCCCACCCCCGCTCCCCCCCCCCCCCCCCCCCCAGCCCCCGCGGCCCCCCCCCCCCCTCCCCTCCCCGCTCCCCCCCCCCCCCCCCCCCCCCCCACCTCAACACCCCCACCGCACCCACCCCCCCCCCCCCCCAACCCCCGCCCCCCACCCCCCCCCCCCCTCCCCCGCCCCCTTGCCCAACCCCCCCCTCGCTACCCCCCCCCCCCCCCCCCCCCCTCCCCGCACACGCCCATACCCCCCCCCACCCCCTACCACCCCCCCCCCGTCCCCCCCGCCCCCCCATCCCCTCCCCACCCACCACCCCCCGCTCCTCCCCCACCCCCCCCCTCCCCCCCCCCCCGCCACCCCCCCCCCCCTCCCCCCCACCCCACTCCCCCCCCGACCAGCACCCTACCCGACCCCCCCCCCCCACTCCCTCCCCCACCTCCCCCCCCCCACCCCCGACCACTCCCCTCCCCACCTCCCCCCCCCTCCCCCCCCCGCCCCCCACCCCACCACCCCCCCACCACCCCCCCCCCCCCCCCCCCCCCCCCCCCGTGCACTCGACCCCTCCCCGCCCCCCCCCCCCCTCCCCACCCCCCCCCCCCCCACCTCCCCCCACCCGCCCCCCCCCCCCCCCCCCCTATCCCTCGCCCCCACTCCCCCCCCCCGCCCCCCTCCCCCACCCCCTCCGCCACCCCCCCCCACAGCACCTCCCCCCCCCCCCCCCCCGCCCTTACCCCCACCCACCCCCCGCTACCCCCCCCGCACCCCCCCCCCCCCCACACCCCCACCCCCTCCCTCCCCCCCCCCCCCCCCCCCCAGACCCCTAACCCACCCCCCCCAACCGCAACCCCCCCCCCCCCCAGACACCCCCAAGGAAAAGTTTCAACCACGAACTAACCCACGACTGCAAATGAAGGTCTTCCACCTGCAATTTTCAGACTAAGGTAAGACATATCTAACACAATTTGTTAGTTACCACAATCTAAAAAGAAATTATGCACATGCAATGTTTAGACAACCAACTATCATGGGCTTAGCCCAACCAACACTAGGGGCTATAACAACCATATTTAAACTTCTATGTGTGAAAGGATTTAGTCATAAAATAGTTACGGTAACTGGTGGATGGACTATATTAACAAACATTACACGCAATAGTTAATACCATTTTATTACATTTAGATCAAAACTTTACGCACAAGTTTATATAATATGTCGTAATTGAAAAGAGTATGATGAAAATAAAATCATTAATTGCGAGCCGATTGATTATACATACGGCACCAGCATTATTCTATGCAATATATGTTTGTGTGCTTTGGTTTTGGTCATGATCATCCATCATTGTTGTAGGATTAAAAATAGATATGAAAAGCAAATAATCCTGCGGCTTCACTCCAAAGCAAATGTTTGGTTTTCTTCTTGTATTTACGTGTGCTTCATCACAAGTACTGAACTTTATATTTATATCCCGAGTGATCTAATATGCTTGAACTAGATTGTTATTTGTCACTTTAGTGATTATGGTCATAGAGAAAACGATTATATAATGTAGATAGTTCGTCATCATAGATATGTCGCTTTGTCAGCTATGCAGTAATTGGCTGCATACATCTTTCTGCGGGACCAAACTAATTTGATGGTCCAAGCAATGGAACTAGTTGTAAACCAATCGATTACACCCTTCAAACGCTCGAAACGTAACGGGCTATTTGTCACTAGCAAAGACTGTTAATGTGGCCCAGTTTTTTCTTCCTTTGGATGTGAAAGACGATATTGATAGGTTAAATATTGACTTAAACAATGCTGCAAATACACCGAGTCTGAAACAACGGGAAAAATCACGTAAAATACAAACCGTCTTTGATACTGTGTAAGACTCTTTACATGGACATGGAATTGTAATTCTAGTTAAGTATAGATTTTCAAATTGTTTGATTTATTAGTATGTGTTTTTATGTGTTTCAGGCGATCACCAATGATTGTTGTTGCCATAGTGATGCTCCTAGTTTCACTCTTGGGCATTTGTAAGTATTCATAAGCATCTGGTTTGTTACTGTCTTATTTTGGATTCTGATTTATGGTTTTGATTGTATTTTCTCTCATTTTATTGCAGTTTTGTCTATCCTTGGTCCCACAAGAACATGATCTACATGTAAAATTCCTCTATTTATTTGTCTTCATTGGCTTGTTTTTGTTGCTGTGATTGTATCTTACTCGTTGCTCATCTTTATGCAGATCATTATCAGTGGATGGTTACTTGTTGTGGTTATGTTTACTTGGGTGTAAATATGTCTTGATATGTAACATATATATACAACATATACATTGTTGAGGCATTATAAATCTTATGGACCTTACAAAAGCTAGCTAACCATTTGATTATGAATGATAGTTGAATTGGGTTACATAATGTTCACTGATGCGGTATTAGTTAAATGTAATTTTATTCTGTTAATTGTATCGGGTATTTCACATTATATAGCGATAGGTTAGTTAGTTATTTTTTCATGGATTTACCCACACTTAGCTCGTGGGTAAATCATATTTAATGTACGAAAAAATTGCTATATTTACCCATGAAATAGTATTTTACACACCGTTATATCCGTGAGTAATCTTACCCACAGATTACACGTGACAACATATATGGGCATTTTGGCGGTTATTTAAAAAATCCCATGGATCGTCTACCCATGGAATCAAGAGGGTCACCCACCAAAACTAGCGTGGGTGAAGTTACCCATATATGGAAAATGGTGTGGGTAGAAATTTAGCCTCGAAGGTTATACCCATGTACGCCTCTTCATGGGTATTCCGTGGGTATTTAGCATTTACCCACGAAAAAAGACCTTTTAGCCACAAAATTTATCGCTGGGTATTTGACTGAATTCTTATAGTGATAGAGAGATAGAGAGAGAGACCACGATATATGCTGGTTCGAGATGGGGGTTTAGACCATCCGTATGTCCAGTTGCGTAACTACGACACCGATACTATTACTCTAGTATAATCCTTATGGTGGACTATAAACCGTATTACAACTTTGCTCTAGCGATACGCACTAAGATCGACGCTCACTAAGAAGAGCTATTCCCTACGATATTCTTCCCTCGGAATTCACCCCTAAGAACCCATGATTCGACTTACTCCTATGATCACTAAGATAAACTAGGACTACTAAGAACTTCCCCTTGGAAGTATACCAAAACCTTAACTAGATCACCCAATGATCTAAGCTTGATCACTAAGATACAAGACTCCCCTTATCACCAAATTGAATTATAGTTGTTTGTTTCAAATCAAGTCCTAACCTAACCTAGAGATTTGACACTAATTAAAAGGGTATATAAAGAAGACCCTCGACACAACACACAAGTGTGGATTAAGTACTTGTATGTCTCTCTTGCGGAATGATGTGTTCTCTTCAATAAGATAATATATTGAGAAGATTAGAACACTTTGATGTTAGACGTAGAGGATATAAGAATAGAAAAGCGAGGAAAGAAAGAATGCCAAGAGATGAGGAAGACAAGAGCCTTGGAGGAGTATTTATAGGCCAACAGCCAAAATGGAAAAACCAATTTCGAGCCTGGCGCGCTGCCCGCGTGGCCAGCGCGCCAAAAGCCTGACTCGGGTTTTTTGGGTTTTGGGCGTTTTAACTACCTGTTCTTGCTAAACTCCCAATTGTACTTTACGCTTTAACTTTTCCATTATTCTTACACTCAAGGTCAACCAACTCAAATAACCACTTGATAAACACGTTTGTGAAGTGTTTTAAAAGAAGATTTAGGGATGTTTGTCCAATTGCAAGGAGATAGAAAAGAACCATTGGACAAAGGGTATATTGGGTATTCCTAATGTGTAATTGGATTAGTTAGAAACTAACCACAGTTGAGTGAGTAAGTTGGAATGGTTAAGAGAGAAAGAATATGTCAAAGAGTATTCCAAACTTAGAGAAAAAGGGTGGATGTTGTGAGAGGGAAATTTTGAATTTCAAATTTAAATTATAAGAAGTGAGTTGTGTGTGAGTTGTATGTAAGTTGGTATGATGTGATGGATAGGATCCTTAGATTTCAAATTCAAATTTGAAATTTAAATGTTAGGATAAGGAGGTGAGTTGGCAAAGTGTGTAGTGGAAGTTTGGTAAGTGTGTGAGATTTGAATTTGAAATGTAGAGAGTGTGTGAGTGAAAAGTATAGAAGAATCTTTGAGTGTGTATGTTATTTAAAATTCAAATAACTTTATGTGAGTAAGTGAGTGAATGAAGAAGAGAATGAATAGAGAATGTGTAGGTGAGAATGTTGTAATATGACACATAGGAGCCTATGCGGGGAATGTGAGAGATAACACGTACAAGGAGGTACATTGTGTAAGAGAATGTGAATTGTCACGTGAGAGGATAAGTTGAGGAAGGTTTATGTGAGGAAGGTTTAAGGTTTATGGTTGTGAAGAAGGTGAATAGTATAATAATCAAAGGATTGATGATGTAGTTAATCATATTGGCACTAAGAGAGAAAAAAGTTAAGCAATAATGATTAAAGAATGATTTGAGAAATAAGAAGGAATGTTTAGATTGTGTAGAAAGGTAAGAATAATCATTTGATGAAAAATAGGGATTAACAAATGATTAGGAGAATGTTTAGTGGGTAGTGAGGTGTAAGTAACGTGTGAGAGATTTAGAGGAATGTGGGAGTTTGTAAGACACTTTAAGTGTGTGAAGGCAAGAAAGATTAAAGCATAATTAACTTTCAATTATTACAAACTCAAATAATCATTAAGACTTAATCCATGATTATCAACAATAGATATGATCACTAATCATCTTGATACAAACAAGCCAAGTGCTTTGCATCTCAAGTAAAGCACATCCCGTAAAGGTAAATGATGCATTTACGCAAAGTGACCTTTGGCTTAGCTTGACCAATAAGGGAGTAAAACCCATTACGTGATTAGAGACAACGTAAATCTGGATTAAAATCTAATGAATACTTTTATTTGATGGTACGTTGAAAGTATGATAATACTAGGTTTAGAAAAGAAGTTTCGGCCTTGGCTAGAGGTGTTTGATAAAGGAAACGAGTTGGCGTTTTATTAAAAACGGGAGGACTTGTTTTATCTCCTCTCTAAGTCTAAATCTCGTTTCGAGTGTTTCTAATTGCTCTAGTATCATGTACATACCTTTATTGAAAGATCTACATGTGTCAGGTAAAAGGAGCCGACGAGCAAAATTTTGTAAAAACGGAATCCGAGTGTGGCGCACTGGCCATGTGCTGGCACGTAACCAGCGCACCAGAGGCACTGTTCTGGTTTTACGAATTTCGGTTATCATTTGTTATTTTAAGTGTTACGAACGTCTATTTGTCATCGTTAAATATAAAGAGAATCTTAGTCAATGTTGCCCCAACAAGCACTACCTCAGTTTGAATGGATGATAACCCTATAAGCTTGTTTATGAAAGCATAAGTTCATTTTGATAGATCGTAGGGCTATTCCAGACTACATGACTTGGAGGCACTCTCAGTCTTGTGTCTTAGATGACTTTCCTATAGATGGATTTGATCAGGTCGATGTCTTGAGGTTGTGTAGTCGATGTGCCAAACTTCATAATATTTCAGAAGTTGTTCTTGTTCGTTCGGGGCTTAGTCCCATCTGGTCCAACTGAAAGTGTGATCCGGTATTTAAAAAATATAATGTTGGTACCGGGGGAGGGTCTTCTTTATCTTTTAAATTTATAACCTTGCATACTCCCGTGTTGTTTCTAATCGTTGTTTGTCGAATTTTGCAGTTATGAGTGTGTATGATTTCATGACCATCCCCTATTGGGAGAGTGTTGAGGTCTGTGAGGAGCTACTAATCCGGTCTTGAAACGAGTTGTAAATGAAACCACTCCTCCTACTGCGGAGGGTGCGTCCTTGCCTCGACCTACTCTAGAGGAGATTGTTGTTAGTCAGCATGATCGTAAGGTTATTAAGAAGTTTAAGGCCACGGCTAAGCGAAAGGCCTCTACCCAGTCACAGGAGCCTTCTAGAACAACCAAGAAGAAAAAGCTAAAACGTAAAATATCTGAGGCTTGTTCGAGTGCTCCTGCACAGGAGCATGGTGGTAATGCCAAAAATGTTGACGATGCTAGTGAGGATAGTGATCGTTTTGATTCTTCCTTTGTTGATTATCTTAAGCAAAGCTTGGATAATGCTAAAGAAAATGACTCTTCCGGTCCTCTTTCTACTGCTTCTGTTTAGAGTGTTGATCGGAATCCCGGTAAAAATGTTGACTCCTCGATTATTCCTCTTTTGGATGTTACCCCAGCCGAGGGAGACCGTGTTAGTCCTTCTACTACCCCTTCGGGTGTTGTTCCTTTTAATGCTGATGATCTTGGGCAAGGACAATTTCTGTTTCTTTCTTTTCTCAACGCTACCCTCCCACGTTTGTGACCAACTTATTTGTCTCTTTGTTAGGTGTTGCCAATGTTGATCTATCTCCTGTTGTTGGGGGAGTCGGGGTGGGTGGAGACTTGCAAGGTTATGAGCATGTGGAAATGATAGCTCAGAGTGCATTGGGTCATGATCGTGATCATGACGACCTTTATTCTGATGACCAGGCCTTCTTTCCCACCATGGGTGATGAAATTAAGAAGAAACTCTTCCCTCTTGCTATCGGCCCTTACTACATGCCATATCCTTATTCCAAGGGTGAAAGCAGTTAGCCTTTGAAAATATAGTAAGAAGGAATGGGAACAACCTCTTGCCCCAACTGATTCAATCCTCCAGAAGGAAATCATTAAGGATTCAACGGTTTGTAAGAATGCTCTTAATCGTACCTTGACTCCTGCGGAGTTGGTCAGGGTAGAGGGTATGTCTCCGATTGAGTTGTCTGACCGAATAAGTGTCCTTACTGCCCTCATTATTTCTCATGGTCCAGAACTGAATGTACAATATACTTCTCTTGCCCATCCACTACTAGACTTCAAATAAAGGTTAAGAACAAAATGGCAGAGGTTGACAAGTGTCTTCCGAGCTAGCTTCTGTGAAGGAAAAGCATAATTTTTTTTAAGAGGAATGTCATGACGGTGGTAAGAGGAATAAGAAGCTGAAGAAGTCCAACAAGTCTTTATCTGATATGGTTAAAAATTTAAATGATCAGCTTGTCGAGGTAAAGTGTTGCTGCTCAGATAGCTGATTAGTTGACCAAAACTGACTCCAAGTTGGCCGAACAAGAGGTTTCCATGAGAGAATTGGAGCGTAAGCTGGATTTTCATGAGTCTAAGACTCAGAAATACAAAGACATGGTTGTCGATGCTGAAGAGAGCGTTAAGAATCTTCAAAATGATGTTACCCGTTTCTTGCGGGTTGACCTTGACCATCTTGTTCAGAAGCTACTTACAAGTGATGAGTTCAATGTTTCTTTTGCCAATATCCTAACTTTGGCTATAAATTCTAGTATTGAGAGAGGAATTCGTATGGATCTTACTGATATCCAATTCTAAGAGGCTCTTTTGAGGGTTTCCAACTTTGTGTTTGGGGCTCAGACCGAGTTTGATAAGGCCGTTGCTGCACTTCCTTCAATGAAGTTCCCTTTCTTTTGGAATATTTCCTGAGCTACTGAGAATACTTAGCAGAAGTGGTTGATCTTTAGCCAGACAAGGTTCCTCATTGTGTCCATGCTTCTCTTATCTTTTCCTCTGCTCATACCTCCTCATCACAAAAGACTTTCGGCCATACCACTACTCCAGTGCTTCCAAGCCTAAGAAGACCACCGATGTTGGTGCTCCTTCAGGAGTGTAATTTTCTTCTTTTATGTAATAGATAGTTTGTACTTTTAACTTGTGATTTTAGTTTTTGTCTGTTTGATACTTGTTAGGGAGGGGCGCGTGGTGTACCGGAGGACTTTTTTGTTTCTCTAAGCTTGGGACAATCTGATCATTAATGGTGTAGGTCAGTTGGACCCTGATTCACATCATGCGCCCTAAGCCTTAGTGCTTCCCCACTATGATTTTCTATTTACACTTTTTACTTCTAAGCTATTGTGAGACTGCTAGTTCCTCACATCTTACACTTTTGTTTTGTACTTATATTTTGCCACTGTGCATTCCTCCAGATGTATTTATGTAATGTTCCAGATCATTTTGTAACCATACAAGATTTGCTTACTAATGAAACTCTTATTTTATGCTATCCATGTCTTTTCATAATTACGTTGCTGCTTGCATGTTGTTGTACTTTTTCTGAAGTATGACGTTCACTATTGTCTTATGTGTTTGTTTGCTTCCTAAACCGCAACAAGGATGTATACACCGATGCAGAGTATTAGCTAAGTTATTGTGTATTGATATACATACTTTGACAATTTTTTAAGTTGAACTCTTACTTATTTTTGCAATTGTTTCGTAGCATTTATGTTGTATATTATGTGCTATTGTCTCCATCCGATGTAGCTAGTCATCAGAGAGCTTGATAAGAAAGCAGGAGGTGTTTGTTCCTTCTCCTTCTTTTAAAGCGAGTCTATTACTACTCCGCTTTTCCACCGATGTTACAATGGTGACTACCATATTTCACTTGTTTCGTCCAGAGGCAGCGAGCCATCCGACGTTGTGTTATTCACGCATGTAATTATTATAAGGGAATAAAAATTCATTCATTATCACATTCGTTAGGTTCATACATTGATTTAGACTCATCCGGACCGAGTTTTTGTTTTCTAAAAAAATTGCTCATCCGATAGGAGTGTAACATTCTTAAACTGTTTATGTTTTACTACACATAACACTTTTGGAGGTTACTAGAGTGCCAAGTTCTTGGCACTACCTTCCATTCCATGTTTCTAAGCTTAGCTTTGTTCCCGAATGTTTCAATTACCTTGTATGGCTCTTCTCACTTTGGTCCTAATTTTCCTGTGTTATCCGCCTTTGATATTTCGTTCTTTCTAAGAACGAGTTCGCCTATTTTGAATTGCGTATGGCGAACTCTTTGGTTGTAATATTTTTCTATCTGTTGTTTGCACTTTGCTTCTTTTATTGCTGTAATTTCTTGTCTTTCTTCCAACAGGTTTAGATTCAACTGGAGTTCTTCTTTGTTTTCTTCCTAGTTCCTTTAAGCCGTTTGGTGTTGGCATTCCTATTTCGGCCAAAATTACTGCTTCGGTTCCGTATGCTAGACTGAATAGGGTTTCTCCATTGTTTGTCTTTGTATTATTCTATGAGCCCATAACATGTTCAGTAACTCCTCCACCCAACATGCTCCTTCCTTGCACAATCCAGTCTTGATTCCTTTCATGAGACTACTATTGGCCCTTTCTACCGCTCTGTTGGCTTGTGGATGATACAAAAAGGTTGAAATAACCTTTCTCCCTGCTCTGGATTTGAATGACTCGTTCACTATTTGTGTCCCACTGTTCGTAATAATGGTGGTTGGTATTCCAAATCTGCATACGAGGTTGTTAAATGCGAAGTTCTTGACTTGTTTCCCTGTGATTGTTGCAACCGACTTGGCTTCCAACCATTTGGTGAAATAGTCAATTGCTACTATTAGATACTTCATCTTCCTCGGTGCTTCCGAAAGAGAACCCACAATGTCCATTCCTCACTTCATGAAAGGCCATGATGATGTGACTGAGATCATGAAAGGCCATGATGATGTGACTGAGATCATGTCATCTTTTGGCAGCTTCGGGATTATAGTGTATGCTTGGCATGCATCGCAACTCTGGACCTTATTATTAGTGTCCTTGTGCATGGTTAGGCAATAGTACCTGCATTCATTGCTTTGCATACCACTCTTCTTGGTCCATCGTGAATTTCGCAAGAGCCCATATGTATCTCCCTGATCACATAATTTTCCTGCAACGAACCTACGCACCTCAGCAGCAGACCTAGGTGGGATTTTCTATATAAGGTCCCATGCTCTATCACATAACTTCCTATTTTTTCTTTAAGGGCCCTTGCTTCGGTTGGATCATCCGACATGATCCCATTTTCTATATAATCTCTTATTGGAGTCATCCAAGTTCTTCATTCTTCCTCTACCACCATGTTTACTTCAATTATATCTATCGACCGCTCATTAAGTACTTCCACTAGTACTTCCTTTGTCAAGTGATCTAACTGGACCACTGCTAGTTTGCTCAAAGCGTCAGTCTTCTTGTTTTGTGCCCTTGGGATATGACTAATGCAAAACTTGTCAAAGAGAGTGGTTATCTCCAACACATTTCCTTGTATTTCTTCATTTTTACCTTCGTATGAGCCTTCGACTTGGCTAGCTACCAATTTTGAGTCCAAAAATGCATGTATGATTCGCCTTCATTTCCATTGCTATTCTTAGTCCTGCTAGCAGAGCTTTGTACTCATAATCTTTATTGGAGTTAGAGAAGTTCAATCGGAGGGCGTAGGAGTATTCTGACCCTTCTGGATCGATCAATATGAGTCATGCGCCAGATCTGTTATCATTTGATGTTTCGTCCGTATATAGTTTCCACGTGTCTGATCTGAGGGCCAAATCCCTCTCCCCTATGGTATCTTTTGCCTTTGATAACTCGGGAATGTCTTCCTTGACAGGAACTTCTTTTTGGGCTTGACCAACCTCCGTTATAGTGTCGGCTAGGAAATCTGCTAACACCTGCCTTTTTATATCACTTCTTGGGATGTATGAGATGTCATATACTCCCAATTCCACTGATCATTTGGCCAACCTTCCCGGTGTTTCTAGGCCATTTAATATTTGCTTTATTGGCTTATTTGTGATGCCCTTGATCTTATGAGCTTGGAACTATCTTTGCAATCTTCTGGTCATGTGAACTAGTGCTAGTGTTAACTTCTCTAGTGGGGTGTAATTTATTTCTGCCCCTTGCAAGGATCAGCATCTGTCTTTTGTTTCTTTCAACTAGCAACACCGCACTGACCGCTTCGTCCGCTGTTGATAGATATACTATTAGTTCTTTGCCTTTCATCAGAGTGTTGAACGTCAGCAGTTCTGCCACTAACTTTTCCATGCTTTAGAAAGCTTCTTATGCGACTTCTGTCTAGCAAAAGTCTTTTTTTGTCGGTACATTTCTTTAATGTGTCTAGACATGAGATGACATTTTCAGTTTATTTGGATAGGAACTTGTTTAGTGCCGTCAACTTGCCACTCAAGCTCTGCATCTGCTTGAGGTTGCTGGGGGGGGGGAAGACATGTTCATTACTGTCTTTGTCTTTTCTGGATTTGCCCTAATTCCTTTAGAGGTCACTACATAACCAAGACATTTCCCCTCTTCCATTCTGAATGAGCACTTTTTTGGGTTTAATTTCATATTTACCTTTTTAAGAGCCAACAAGATTTCTTCGACATCCCTAATCAAGTCTTGATTTGTCTTACTTTTGATGACCATCTCATCCACGTATGCTTTCAAGTTTCACCCTATTTGTCCTTCGAATATGGTATCTACCAACCTTTGGTATGTTGCCCCCGCATTCTTTAGTTTAAAAGGCATTTTTATATAGTAGAAAACTCCTTCATCAATGTGGAATGTTGTTTTTTTTCCTCGTCCTTCTTAGACATCTGTATTTGGTGATACCCCTTGTAGGCATCTAAGAGACATTTGTATTTGAATCCTATAAGTGATTCAATCTTCCAATCTATTTCAGGCAAGGGGTACAAGTCTTTTGGGGTAAGCCTTGTTTAGATCTTTGAAGTCGATGCACATTCTCCAGCTGTCATCTGCCTTCTTAACCAGCATCGGGTTAGCAGCCCAGTTGGGATATTGTATGCATTTTACTATCCCGACGTTAAGCCATTCAGCCACTACCTCCTTGAACACTTTCCTTCTATCTGGGGCCAAGCTCCTCTTTTTTTGCACTATGGGCTCGACGTATGGGTAAGTCTTCAACTGGTGTTCCGTTACAAAACAAGGTATTCTCGTCATGTCCGCCCGAGTCCATGCGAAGGCATCCACGTGCTTACGAAGCGTTCTTCTAGTTTCCTTTAACATTCGGCCGACAAGTTACCCCCAATGGTTATGAGTTGATCCGGATGACCATCGTAGACCAACACTTTCTCTGGTGGGGTGGTCTCCTTCTGGGTCTCTTCCGACGTTTCCGCTTCTTTGCCATCTATTCTCGGGACAATGTTTTGCTTCGGCAACAAGGAAGGCTTCTGATGACTTACCCCCTGACTCGGCTTGAAGGCCTCCCCTCCGAGCTCGAAAAGGATCTACTCCCATGACACTTAGAAACCTTTGAATAGTTTCTAGTGGCGTAAAATCTTTTTCATGATGGTTACCGGTATAGGAATCTGCAACTCTAAGCCCAACGCCCTTAGCGGTGTGCCTTTCGATGAAACTAGTGCAGAGGTAATACTTGACTAGGTTAAAACCCACATTATCAAAGCTTTCCCGCCAAGATAGGGATCATGGTACACAAACCCCTATAATTCCCATTAAATCGCAGGACACCCCCACGATCACCGTCAAGTGTGCATCATCTTGTTCCAGCCTATTTTCATCACCTTTAAATAGATGGCAAGGTGCTCAAGTTTAATTTACGCTTTGAACACTTACATTACACTTTACACATACTTATCATCATTACAAACTTATACTTACTCTCACGCCTCCTTGCGCTTCACTTAACGTAGTGTTTCCATTTGTTTTGTCACAGGTTATCAACGGCTTAGAAGTTCAAACACCACCCTCATAGTCATCGATCACCATCGAAGCCTGGTCGTGCCAATTATTGCACAATCAGTGGCCGCATCCGTGGGACCGCTACAATTAGTCCCGTAAAGACTAAGTCAATAACCATAAAACTACTTAACCTACTTTTTTGACATGACGAACGGGAGAGAAGATTCACCCCCACCGAGTTTTTTGACACTAACCCCTTTACCTGGTCCAAACATGGGTGAATTACCACCCATAACCGCTTCCACATTTACTACCAAATCTCCTAACAATATGCCACTTGCCAATCGTGCATCCACCTCGGCTAATCCTAATCCTATCCTTTGTCGAAGCAAACTACGAGGTCCTCGAATCCCTACTAAGGCACTGTAGAAGGCAGATTCATAATGAAGATCTCCGTACTGAATTGGACTACTAGAGTGAGGAATAAGATGAAGAGAGAAATGGAACCGAGGATAGTATGCGTGAGGGAAGCTACCCCTATTCTTCGAATAGGATCGACACGTATTCAAAGACACAAGGAAGGGTTATAGAGTTTGAAGAAGCTTCGAACAGGGATGTGAGACGGGCTGAAAGAGAATCTTACGACAAGAGACCTTTGGAACGAAGAGCAGAAGAAGGTGGGAGTCATGAAGGAAACCTTCCTCCCCTACTCGCAGCTCACCTGGGAAGAAATGAGAACGGGAAACCTCTACAGTCGACTTTAACCTTTGGGCACGGAGGAAATCTGCCTTCGACTAATCTAGGAGGGAATCTCCCTCCTAACGGTACGTACCTCTCACATAATGCTCCACCTTTTATACCTAATAGCCTACAACCTCCTCCTAATGTGTAGATGCCTATTTATGCTAATCCTTACTCCCAACCTAATGCTAGTATGACCTATAGCCAACCTTCGAGTTATCCTTTTCATACCCAAGGTAGTAATCCCTCCTTCGGAGGGGTCTTTGCATATCACCCTTATGAGGGATACACCCAACAGGCTCCTATGAGCAATTATGGTCCTAGTCATAACGAGCCCATGTATCCTTCGAATATACCCCCTACTAGCTGTCCTTTTTATGCATAACCCATCAATCCATTACCAAATGCACCCATGTACCCGACCTATGGCCCTGCAGTCTTGTTCATAGACTCTATTGACTGTGTAACTCATTTTATATGGTGGATTGAGGACTCCCCTTTCTGGATGGACTGAAAATGCCTTCTTATGTGGGTTCCTATGATGGGAAAAGGGACCCCAAAAACTACTTACATCTTTTCGAAGGTGCCATTCATATGCAGAAATAAGACATGCCCGTAGCCTGGCATATGTTTACATATACCCTTAAAGACTCCACCCAGATATGGTAGAACAGACAAAAGAAGGTAGCATTGTTAATTACGAAGACTTGAAGGCAAAGTTCCGGTCACATTTTAGCGGGTAGAAAAAGTTCATGAAGACACATTTGGCGGTACATAACATTAAGCAGAGGGATAAGGAAAGCACTAGGGCTTTCATCACTCGGTACACCGATGATACTTTGCAGATTCTAGGATTATATGAAGAACAACGCATTTATGGTTTTGTTCATGGGCGAAAGAAAAAAAGCCTTGTCGAGTTTCTATCCATGGACCTCCCTACCACTTATAAAGGTCTGATGGAGAAGACTTACACTTGGATCGAAGCAAATGAAGTTGCCACTAACGGAGCCTCTAGTGGTCACAAAGAGGGGTTCGACAATTTCAGTAAAGGATTCTCTTGAGAGAACAAAAAAGGAAGAAAGAAGAGTCAGAACATGTTCTCTCCATACAAGGGGTCTAATCATGGGCTCCTCGAAAACTTAACAAAGAGCCCAAGGGAAATTTTAGCAACGGAGACGGCTGCTAAAGCTTTCAAGCAACCTCCACGCATGGTCAGAAACAGATGGTCACATGATATGTCCAAGTACTATCATTTTCCTAAAGATCATAGGCACAAAACCAATCAATGTAAGGAGTTGAGGCACCAACTTTAAGAAGCTGTTAAGTTAGGATAACTCGCACACTTAGTGAAAGGTATAAAGAAGAAAAAGGAAAAGGCTTCCGATACACAAAAGGGTGAATGGAAGAAAAGTGACAAAGACATTGTTCTAGTTGAAGCCCCAATCCTCATGGTGAATAGGAAGGCCATACCTCAAAGAGAAAGTCTACAGAGGAAGCTATTAACAAAATAGGGGAAATAACCTTCCCACCCGTGTCAGGTTCTGATAACTCTTTCAATCCGGTCATCATCAGAGTCTGAATATCCGAAAGACAAGTTAATCCGAAGTACATGGACAACGAAAGCTCGTGTGAAGTCATGATGCGGTGGGTTGTAACACAAAAGGTTTACAACCGTCCTACACAGAGTACCTAACCGTTGTAGTGTAGTATAGGTAAGACTCAGGGGGTTATTATCATTCTCAAGGGGAATAGTTTGGGTACGCTCAAATTGTACGTTACTGATGCGTTATTTGTTTTAAAAAATCTTACAAGTTTTAAATTTATAAAACTTGTCTACTGATGTCTACACGCACTAAAGAGCAGAGAACTCGGTCGTATGTAGTGTATGACTTGGTAAATCCGAGGTCATCCCAAGAGATAAGTTTGAATAGTTTTAATTTGATTATGTCACGTTTTGAAAATGATTTTGAATTGAATTGAAATCTTAACAGGAAAATAAATGCGAAAAATAAATAGATAGAAGTGAACAGGAAGAAAGGCGTGCTACCCTAGTTATTTCATTACTAATGTTATGTAGTATATTTCCTGTGCAATGTCTAAATATCATTTTATTAGTGGTTCTAATATCAACAGACCCGAATTGGCATTTGAGATCTGCCATATGCTTCCTGCAATCCCGAATCCCCCATAATTCACAAAAGGTAGGGCATCCAAGTTGTAGTGATTAAACTCCAATTATCCTAAAGACATGTCTATAACCTAGATAGATTATAAACCTCCTCTGAAAAAGTTCCTGCGCTTTTTAAGTGTTTAATGTGATAAAGGCGGTACTTTGGTAAATTTATACACTAAGGATATATGCTAACCTACCCTAGTACCTTGTTAACCCCATGTTTAACTAGTCCGCCTAATAACAGAACTAACAGAATCTAAACCTCCCTCAACACTACCAAAACTTAGGGATCAATGACATACAATAAGGGTATCTAATAAAGGGATAATTAAACAGGAAACATTCAACATAACAAGGGTAAATTCATAACTAGGCTAGCACTAGAAGTGCTTAGGCGCTCATGGTAACAATGCAACAAGAGTAAATGAAAGGAATCATGGATTGAATTATCCCCGTGTATGCGTTTATGAACGATTAAATACAAAATTAAGTTAAGTGTTAGGATTATGAAAAAGACTCGGTCACCCCCGTGTATCGTTTAGCATAGCATAGCTCGTAGTTAGAAAGTAAGCGTTTTTCCTCCAAGATATGTATTTTAGGTAAACCCTAAATTCATCTAGTATATAAGGAGGATCCTAGAGCTCATAATTATAAATCCCTCTCTTATCTTCTTTCCTCTCATCTCGGGTCGATGCAAAAACAAAAAACACCCATCTTATAGGTTTTTCTTCTGTGTTTTAAGCTATTATAGTGTTCACGTTGTTCGTTTGCTAAGAACTATCCATGTCGGGTGATAATCAGTTTGAGTGTAGTGTGGATACACGTAGAGGTTACTTACTTTAGTAACTTGAGGTGGTGTTTGGTTCGCACGTTATTACACACGTGCATGTACTTGAAGTGTCTTCGATTCGTCACTAGCTTGGTTGCTAAAGGTATGTTGCCTTATTTATGTTTATGGTTTTTTATGTGTTAATTATTTATGTTATATGTGATCTATATCCGCTGCGTAGCTCGTTTAATATTAATGTAATATTATGTTATTTAGATAACGATTTCCAACACCTAGTACCCTAATGATCCTAAGTTCAATACGTCAGCATAATAAGAAGACAAACATTATCTAAACCATACTACCAAAACTTAGGGATCAATAACAGACAATTAGGATATCTAATTCAAACGATAAATAAACAAGAAACAATCATAACATCAGTAAATTTATAACCAGGCCAGCGCTTGAAGTGCTTAGCTACTTATAGCAACAACAAAGTAAGAAATAATGAAAGAGGTCTTGGATTGAAACACCATAATTCTTACATAATGTGTTTATAAATGATTAATGCTAAAAATAAGTAAAGTGACTTCTCCCTTGGACTTCTGGTGGAATTATTTTCTACTTCTTGAAAGCTTGTACGCCCCTTGGTTCTGGTGGGTAAAGGGTGATGCAAATGTTCCAATGACGGGCTATATTCAATCTTAGTTTGATCTTCTGTTACGGCGTGAACTGTATAGTATATGTTACCCGTAACCATGTATGATGTGGGCATTCCATTATGCAAGGCCTTAAATCGGTCGTAAGTAAAGCGTCTATGTTCTGCCATAAGTATGACTAGCGATTAGTCATCTTTCTCAGCGTCGGTAAGTTATGGGATGGCGTAATGATAACGTCATGGTTTCGCCATAACAATGGTGCTTGCACTCATTTACTTTTTAATCTTGGTTACCGCCAGTAAATAGCCTTGAGCATCTTATTTGCTTGTGTTCCACGTCCAACATCCCAAAGCGTCTCTTTGCTACTAAATGCTTTTTGTGATTCTCCCTGTAAACAAAATATGAATGATTAAGTATTATTTCCAAAGACATTTATACAATAATTACAAGCATTCTGATAGGATTTTGAATATTAAAATAGAATTACCTAATTTGATGATTATCACTATCAGGATGCAACATTGACAAGAAAAGCACTTCGGTCAGCTTGTCCATTTGCTAGAAGGAAAAAATCTGCTGTTGGAGTAGCTAAACAACAGCAATCTATACCCATGTCCTCAGCATAAAAGCTGAATAGTAACTGCTCTGCAATTGCTAAGACAATGGTTGTAACCAACATATTATGGATGAAAAGTCAACTCAGTGACTATGACTCATAAATAAAGAAGGTACCGTATAGTATGTGATAACCAAAATGTTGCGTGAGATAGTCGGATGGCGTCGGTCAGCGCTAAGGACCAGTGCCCTGGCCCTCAAGGGGGGAACAATGCTAGCATGATTGAGTATTAATGATAAGGATATCTCATAAGAGGGGAGCATCAGAGAAATTAGTCAGTGTCTTGAAGAGTGTGTATTAGTTATTTAATAGAAGCTAACGAATATGCGATTCAACGCCTGGATTAATACACATTATAATCATATAGTGTGAGTTTACTGGCAGGTCGTTATTGCGCGTCTCGTAAGGGAAGATAACACATATAGAAATATGCTAATCTAACACAAAGGGATCAAGAACGGCGTACCTTTTTATCAATCTAACGAATACACCGTCTTGCGAATATACGCTTGTGCATAATATAAAATACCAAGCGCGGAAAACTTACACCTAAGAATCTAAAGTCAAGATCATCTCTACTTCAACACACACACACACACACACACGTTCTTAGCAAAATAATTAAGTATGCTAGTATCAACAAGTCGTAGATAAAGCCCAACCAAACGCCTTCGACTCTTGAATCAATCAACACGAAAAACCCTTAAGGGTTGTTTTGGGTTCGATTCGCCCAAAACACCAAAACCCTAGGGGTGTTTGGTTCGATCGCCACGGAATCAAGGGAAGGGAGAAGAAGAGAATGTAGGGATTACAGTTTTATCAAGTATGAGAAAACTAAAGCAACCTTAAGACCTCTATTATAGCCTTCATAAAACTTGGCTTGCAAGTTAGGTTATTCCACCTCCTTTTAAGATTAGGAAATAATTGGCTAAGGAAAAAAGAAATAATTCCCATACTTTCTTTTTCTCCATAATTGCATATTAGTCCTTCTTTTAACTTAATAACGTACTTAATATAACCACCCAATATAAATATTTATTAACGATTTAACGCTCCGATAATACTTTATCACTTTAAATATATTACATTTAATAATATTTATTATATTAGATTGTTTTACGTTATTAACGATGTCGTACCCCGTCGGCCCTCAAATAAATTCCCTGACAATATATTATTTTTACAGTGGACATAAACCAACAGCTCCCACTTTGGACATGGTACCAAATAATATAATGACAACATTGGAAAGCGCTCTAGCACACGTCAATGCACCCAGAAATATCCGGAGTTGTGGTTCATAAAGTCACGGGGTAAATATTTTAAGTATTACACAATCCCTTGTATCCTGTGATACCGTGTTAAAAATTGATATGATCTAAAAGTCATTCCATTATTTAACGATTCTGGATTCTCGTATATATATTAATCATGATTTACCAAAAAACTTAAGACATAACTCCTAGTTTTTTGGGTGCGGCCAACACATACATCTCGATTAAACCCTAACGAGGGGCCCAGTGGCACATACTTCAACTATTGAAGGAACCAATTCTTTATTAACTACAATGGCCAAAGTCATATCCTTCATAATCACTTCTGCAAATATTTCCTTATACTGCGCTTATCAGGATAACATTTAAACTACATCAAGAAGGATTATCCACACATTCAGAGACCTACTTCGTAACTCAAGTCTAAGGATTTATTATATTAAAAACACTTACAAAGATTCGTTAATGACGTCGGATCCATAAGTGATAATCTTGTTGATTGGGTAAGTCAAAATTCATCACTTATGAAACTCATGTAAAAAAAAGTTTGGGACACTTCTTCTTTTAATATCCAAGATATCACCAATCACTCAATTTGCCTCTAATTCTCTTATACAATATTCCCATAATTGTTAATCGACTACTGACTGAATTTAAGAATAATAAAAAATATATTCAGTGGATTAAACATGCAAACTATAGGAAACAATTTTATATTAAATATAACCCAGTACCATACGCTATCATTATCATAAATAAAATTTTCTAAACATCCCTTATCCAATATACTAAATCAGATCAATTGCATACATTATTTCTAGTTGAACGAATCATGCCTCAAGATACTAACGATCGTACTTGCTGACAAGGCAATAAATTCATTAATTCCAACTATCTTTGATCTTTAGGAATTTTGAGAATAACTTTAATTCAAGAATTCAATCTAATGAAAGTTTCTTTAAAAAACTATGATGATTACGCGTTTGTTTATAGTATATATTTCAATACATTAACAGCACTATATCTCATAAAGGTTGTGACATCAACTATTGACAACAATCATCCTTTTGCAGCTGCCCATTTCTTTTTTGTTTGTTAAAGTGTAAAATATGCTTATCCTTTACAATGTATAGATGCAATTATGCGCTCTCCAATTAAGCACAATCATCCACAATGGTCAATTCATCAAAAATGAAATCATAAACCATGAATAGTATTGAGTGTCATCTTTAATTAATTTAGCAATCTGTGTACTACAAACAACCCATGGCTTTTAAAATCCGTAAACAATAAATATTCTCTTAATAATGTTTGGCACCTCATGAACTCCATGTTCATTGGTTTATTCTAATTACACAACAAATTGTTGAAATATATATCCTTAGATTTCCATTACTATGGACAAATCTATAATCTAAGAAGAATTCTAAAACCAAACACATTCCATTAAAATATTCAATTCTATAATTATCTAATAACTTTTGACTAAATACCAATGTTGTTAAATCATCTTGCAATCATGCATGATACAACTATTTTTCTACACAATATAATATACATAATGAATCCTTTAGTCTAACTTAAGATTTCATTCATGTTCCATCTTATCAAAAGATATGTATCAATTGAGACTTTCTAAATGGTATGTCAAATTATGTTAGATTTATATACCGCATATGTTCATAGCAATAAACAAAATTATTCTCAAGGTTGTATATTTAATTTCCTAAATACTTCAGGTGAAGAAAAACCTGAACATAATAACTCCATACTTTTAGAATACTCAGGCGAGTTATCTAAATTAACAATAAACATAAGATTATTCTCATAGATGCTTGCAATGATCCCATACTTTTATTTCTTTGCCGGTTTGTACACTTTATAAAGATTAACAAATTCAAAAACCTCATTTGATAGTAACCGTACTCGCAATAGTAATCCAAATCCAAGGGAAGAGACCTTAAATTCTATTTGTGTCATATTTCAGATCTATATGAACATATATGACAATCTACCATCTTTAAAAATAAATGCTCATAGAAAATAATATTTAATACAAAAAAAAAACTTGCTTGTGTATTAGATTAAAAAATTCTATCATAATGCATGCATTAAATATGTGTGCAACACTGTCCTTATGAGTTTGAAACCAAGAACCAAACCACTTGGGTTTTCTTTTCTTTGATGAACCATTTTTAACTTCACAGCTAACTGTTTAGTTAAGATCAATTTAGTAACTAAAAATGATTATTTTTTAAGGACAACATTTAACATTCATAGTGTTTGAGTCATATATCAATTCAAAATTCAACAATGCCACCTTAAGGTTTAACCAGGTTCTCTCTATACCTGGACATCAATATTCCTCAATATTGATGTGAACACATATAATCAATCAAGTATTTGAGGTATCTTTGCAGATCTATGAATGAAAATTATATCATTATAAGGTTTAACATTTAAAGCCTCGACATGATATTCACTAGTGTGTTTTAGAGGTTTAGGTATTTTGTATTTTTTATCTCTTTTCAGATTTAAAAACGCTCCCACACTTGCTTTCTTGTAATTTTAAGACTCTCTATAAATAACTTTATGCATATAAAAGGGACATAACAAGATACATTGACAGTATCCTGAAGTTTGTAGTTGGATAATAGTCATTCTTCATAAGGACTGTTTAACAAATAAGACTTAATTTTCTAAGACTTAATGTAGTCATCACATTCCATAATCATATGATATCTTATTAACCTTCTAGTTGGAGTTTTATTTTTAGTAATAAACTAGACATACTCATTTCAAACCTTGAACCATATTTTGGAGGTAAAAATATTTAAGTTATCAAAATCAAATAATTCCAAAGAATGATTCAACAGCTCTAGACATACCATGAACCGTGTGGTATTCTAGGAGTAAATTTTTATTACTGACTGAACGAGTTTATGAGTTTCACCTATCTCTTACATAACTAATACTCTCTGTTAAGGTCACTTACTTATCAATTGTGTCAAACCAGAAACAAAATTGAATATATAGAATTTAAAAAACCTATTTGCATGCATATGTATACGACTTTAACTAGTTCAAGAACACAATCCCATCGTTTAACATACCATTATTTTTAGCGTTGAACATTTCAAGTACTTTTTGTTCATGTCATAACTAGAGGGATATAACTTACTTATGTTATAAGTCTTTTCAACATTAACGAGACTTCATGTTTATAAATCTTTAGCATTAAACATAAACATATTTACTAAAGTCATTCTGAACGCTTACTTTAAAGGGTAATAAGCCCTTTTAACAAATAACGGACTTAATGTTTATTCATTTTAGCAATAAACAAAAACATATTATAACTAAAGTAATTCTAAACGCAACTCTTGGCTTTCAAAGTAATTCCCAAGTTAATCAAGATTACTTCATTATTTGGACCATTCCAAGAGCAACATAAAGCGTTATAACTTGAAGTAGTCCCTATTAAAAACAAGATTAACTGTCATTATTATGAGACATTCCCAAAAAACCCATAAACATTTTTACCTGATGTAGTCTATAATTATATATCTCAACATATTATTCTCTTACCTTTAAGTCAATGAGAAACATATAATCAATGCGTAAGTGTCATGTGTTGTCCCTGTTGTACCTTGCGCACAATAAAGATTTCTCCCAATTGTGCATGGCACAACATCATACATGTAGTTAAACAACATGAAATTCATTTGTTTATATGAACAATATGATAGTGTCACAGATATTAGTGTTACAAGTAGATATTGAACCACTTTGTTTAATAAGAAATAGTGCCCGACTATCCTTAAAACCATTAGTGTGTATAGTTGGAAAACTATATATTATCTCAAGACAAGCGAGAAATAATCTCTGTTACTACCAAGATAATAAACCTTGTAGCTCCCACTGAATTAGACAACATTACATTAATGTCTTGTTCAGAAATAAATCACGATGCTCCCACTGGATTTGACAACATTGCAAGTGTTCCATAACCAGTGAAAACAAATAGTGATCAAATTATTTTCCAACTTTCTTTGAAATCTTAATTAGTAGCAATGTACTTGGATTACAAAATTTTCTACTATGTAGATGAGGGACTATCTATCAATGCTATTTATTACCTTGAAAATTGGGCATTCAATTTCCTCCTTAATTTTGATTAAGACAAACAACTAGATACATTATCCTAGTTTACCTTTACCACTTTTGCGGTAGTATTGGTATTTCCTAATCAAGAACTCATAAAACATCTTACATTAAGATGTTATCATTTGATAGCTTTAAGAACATATTCTCTAGTTATCCGAATGTCTTATATGTTTCAAAGTACTCACCACTGAACAAGGGTGATGAAATTTGTATGAAAATATAAGTCATGCAATCTACTTAACATTTAAGTATTCTATGAGTTTGATTATATTAGGACAATTCCTACATTCCTATTATAACATTTCGGAGAAAGAAATATGATAGGAATGAGTCTCCCTTTCGTTACAAGGAAAGGAGTCTCAGTTTGACTTCTTCAAGAAAGAAACAAATCCTTGTTTACGGTTTATCGTTGCATTAATACTATTAATAGAATCGCAAAATTCAATTTTTAGTATTTTCGATAATATTCCTTAGAGAAATTAACTACCCATGTTTAAACATTTTAAATAATTAATTTTCTAAAGGCTAGGATCCAACTTGACATACCACCATCACATCAGTTGATCTGCTAGCAATTGTGTATTCAAAAGGTAATTGACGATCAATAAATTGCCGCCAGGTGCAATCCTATAACCTTATGGGGACTTTGCTTTATTACAATTATATACTAGTAGAGCTTGTTTCAATCCGACATACTATGCCTCGAGTTTAAGGTCGCTTCTCTCACTAAACATTAAGTCGTCGCAAGTCAAAGGAAAGGCATTGATTAATGAAACACTAAACGTCTCACGAAACACAAAATGTAAAACATCACCTTGGGGATTACACGTCTACATACTCTCACGCATAGTAAAAAAGCAATCTGTCAAGTGTTCTTACAAATTAATGCATTAACTTATTTAAACGGGATAAATATTTTGACAGGCTAATTTGTACGAAGAATCATGCAATAACAACTTGTATCTAATAAATATTTAAATAAGAAAAAGACTTACTCAATTATGTCTATTTATTAAGGATATCACACTTATTTTCTACCATCGATAATGTATAAATAGAGTTACCATTATAAAACATTGACGATTCAAACGTGTTCTTCAAAACTTGAAAGAGTTTATATTTTATCGCGGGAAAAGATTAAAGAATGGTTAATAAACCCATTCAAACCCCTAGACCATTCCGCGACTTCCTAAATAGTATATGCAAAGTAAGGGAAAATACTACAACGTAGTCTCAGGTAAATATAGTGGCGGTAAGCGGTTGTCTACAAGACCGAAGTCTTGAAGAGTCCTCCCCGAAACCTTATCCTTGCCAACTAAGTAGGACTATATGCAAATTACGTCATTGAGTAAAAATAATAACTTTAATTTGAAAATCTATATTACTAAAAGCTAATAAATAGTCATAATAAATCTTATTTCATAATTATTAGTCATGTTTATATTTTATTTTTTGAAAAACCCTTTTATTTCATCTCAGAAGGGGAGGAGGGGGGGGGGGGGGGGGGGGGGGCAAAGTCAAACTTAAAATATCAAACCAATCTATAAACACAAAACTAATTCACATGAACAATTATTCAAAAGAACAACACCTTAGAACAATTAAGTCATGTAAAAAAAAAACAAATATCAATTTACTGATCCAAATTAAATCTAATAATAAAAATATTATATATTCATATACAAGGCTCATTCTCCAAACACAAACATCCGGCCACACATACCCATCGATCTATAATCGATTGCACGTCAGCCTTTACAAATCGTAATACCACATCGCACGATAAATTATAAGCAATTTATTTTAGGCCACCAATTCAAGACATAGCCAAGGTCATTCCTAGCTTTTCATAAAGCCGTGGATACGAAACCACATGAATTTCACTATGTCTATGTAGGTGAAATTCTTGATCATATATTTTCACATAAAGCTTTTAACAATTCAACAAGATTTATATACACAATATCCCCTCGAGACACTAAATTGCATGATATTTACTCATAGGATGCCGAATTAAACAAATAATTTTAACATAAAACCGATCAAAATAATAACGATTAAACTTAACAAAGTTGTTAATGATTATAAAAGATATTCACATAAAAATTCATACCAACATAGAAATTCGTTCTAATTAATTTCTATTGACAACATATAGATCGAATCTTTATACTTAACAAAACAGCCCGAAAGTAGCATATAAAAATTAAATCAAGAAACCTACAGGTTTGTCAAATTTTATATTACATTGTAACTACAAATATCTACACGATAGGTGATCGTGATGCACCCACCCCCCACCTGTTGGGATTTTACAACTAATTAACCAATTAATTTATCATAAGTATGTAGCGGAAAAAATAAACACGTATAGAATTATGTAATTAACAAAGGGATCAAGAACGCGTACCTTTTAGCAATTAACGAATACACCGTCTTGAATATACACGTGTGTATAAATACCACGCGAAAACCACCCAAGATCTAAAGTAAGATCTCTACTTTAACATACACAATACGTTCTTAGCAAACAATTAAGTATGCTAGTACTAGTAGTGATAAAGCCACCAAACGCCTTCAACTTTTGAATCAATCAACACGAAAAACCCCTTAAGGGTTGTTTGGGTTCGATCGTAAAAACCAAAACCCTAGGGGTGTTTGGTTCGATCGCACGACACATGGGAGGGAGAAGAAGAGAATTTAGAGATTTAGTTTTTCAAGTTATGAGAAAACTAAACACCCTAAGCCTCTATTTATAGCCTCCTAAACTTGGCTTGTAAGCTAAGTTATTTCACCTCCTCTTAAGATTAGGAAATAATTGGCTAAGGAAATAAAAATAATTCCCATACTTTCTTTTTCTCCATAATTGCATATTAGTCCTTCTTTTAACTATTAATGACTAATATAACTCCCATTAAATATTTATTAACATTTAACGCTCGTTAAGCTTTATCACTTAAATATATTACATTTAATATATTTATTATTAATTGTTTTACGTATTAACGCGTGCGTCCCCATAGGCTCAAATAAATTCCCAGACATATATTATTTTTACGTGGACATAATCCAACAAAGATCATATACTCAAAGGGGACATTGAATTACATTTCATTCCCACTCAATATCAACTTGCTGATATCTTCACCAAGCCTCTGAATGAACCAACTTTCAAAAAATTAATTGTTGAACTAGGAATGCTAAACATTGATTCAAAACCCGAACCTTCAGAACTGAATGCCATTAATGAAGAAAACTGACGGTTCAGTCTTTCATCCGAAACTGAACAAATTTTATATTTTACTAATGTCAGTTTATTTTTTGCATATAACCTTTAGCTTGCTTGAGTAAAGTAACTGAGCAATCACATATGTCTTTTTCATGAATTTGCATGAGCATGTGTGGTTTTGTCGCCTTGGCTAGAGCATTGGTATTGGTTATATCAAGAACTGAACAAAACTGATTTACCTTCTCCAGTTCAGTTTCCAAAACATAATTTTGATCTAACTCTTCAGCTTTCTCGAGTGAAGTAACTGAGCAATCACATATGTCCCATGCATGGATTTGCATGAGCATTTTTGGTTTTGTCGCCTTCGCTGGAGCATTGGTGTTGATAAAGGTTACAAAAATCAGTTCAACATAACATAACATCAAACCTGAACCTAGTTCAGCTCTTTAAATATCAATCAAAAGGTCAGTTTTACAAACAAAAGTGATTTTCAAAATTAATATAATTTTACATTTTCTTTCATAAGAAGTTATTTATTTTTTAATTAAAAGAAACATCTAAACGTTTGAATGACCTTGCTTTTCTCTCACCTACTTTTGCAGATGAACAGACGGTTGTTCACTGTTTAAGGTGTCAGACAAAGCATGTTGATGACTTTCATTAAATGGAAAGTTTATCACTCATGCAAAACCAAACCCTAAAACATTTTCACAAATCGTTAAACTTCCAAATGGCAGTTAACAATTCCTTACGAAGTTTTTGAAACTTCCTAAATCATATAATCCCATCCAACCAATCCACAACTCACTTTTTACAAACACAAATCAAAACACACACAACTTCCCAAAACAAATCAAAACAAATCAAAACCAATCAAACCATTAAACCTAATAACAAAAACTGGCAGAATCATCATCACAAATCCTTCAACAACAAGAACCAATCCTACAACAAGAAACAAACTCGCAACAACTAGATCAACCAGACAAACCTAAAAGCCCCATTCTATTTAAGCTTGCTACCCAAGTCTTATTTCATATTGATAACATCATCTTCAATGACGACAATGAAGTGGCACTCCTTTATCCTCCACACACAAACTCAAGTTATTTTAAAGTGGTTTCAGACTTCATCTCTAAATGTTGCCTTAGGAAAGCTTTCACTAGATCTCTTAACCAATATAAGGAATATATGTCTGAGTTCTGGTATACTGCTAGAGCTCGCAAGAACTCAAAGGTTTGGTTTTCAACTCCTATAGGAGACATCTTAGGGGAAGTAGAGGTTAATACCTTTAGGAATGCAATTGGGGCACATTATCTATCTCACTCTAGTGAATATGTTGCTCCACCCTTTATAGAGACTGTAAGGCAGTGGTTTCCTACAATAGGATATAGGGAGGTAGTTAAAGCCAAAGGAACACTCAAAAAGAGTCTTCTTCCTCCTAGGTGGAGGTTGTTGATGGCTCAGATCATTCAATGCTTAGGTGGTAAAACTAGAGGATTTAACCAAATCACCAACAAGGATGCCATTATCCTTTATAGTCTTGCCAATGGGGTTACATAGACTATGCAAAACTGATTTGGGAAGATATCATCACTAAGCTAAACAATAAGGCTAAGGAAAAGGTTGTTCCCTACACTAAGTTCTTATCGTTGTTGCCGGAACACAAAATAGATGGGTATGGAAATGACAATGTTACACTTAACCCCACTCAAGTCTTCAGTGTTCACAACTGGGCACTGAAGAAAAACCGACCTAAAGGACCTCCCTTCACAACCTACATGTTGGCCATCTGCAATGCAGATGTGCCAGTGGAACATAAAGCTCCTAATACCTCTTCCTACACTAGGAAGAAGGATTCCAAAGGCAAAAAGCCTGGAGCTAAATCTGGACATAGGAAGCAACCAACTTCTTCTAAACATCACCTTTTGTCCAAGATTGAGGCAACCAAAGGTGGGTCTTCCAAAGCACCCACTGGATCCAAAACTGACCATTTAGTCAAAGAAACTCAGTCCAGCTTAGCCTTGGACACAAACCCAAGCCAACCTCTAGCTTCTACACCTGTAGTTGCTGGACTGCATAAAGAGGACCAGCAAGCAACTGGTGGCCCAATATCTTTAGGGGTCACCAGTGAAGAAGGAGCCAACCTTCAGCTCAATAGTGGTATGTCAGCATTTATTCATCATAATCCTATTTATTCAGCTTTTACCATTATTCACTCTGAGTCTGCATCAGGATGTGATGTTTCAGCAGATTTCATAGCTGAAGCTGATCCTGGAAAATCTGCTCATAATGATTCCATATCTAAATAACAAGATATAGATAAAGGAACCCAAAACTATTCAATTCATTGTATATTTGCAGGTACTAACCCATATGTTCTTGTAGAGCAAACCAAATATGCGAGTGAAGGGTTGGAAATTATCCTCACAGATGCTGCAACAGGGAAGGGAGCTAGCCACATTGAACAACAAATTAAGGAAGAATTCAACACTTCTTTTAATCTCTCCAGCTTAGATGATGTAAAGAAAGAAATAAAGCTGGCGGATCTATCCAAACTGGTTTAAAATGTGGAAGTTGATTTTATAGACCTAGACTCACCTAAAGATGAACCAATCATTATTGTAGATGAAAGTGAAGAAGCAGCAAACAAAATCGAATACATTCATGCTACCTCTCATCCAGACAATGAAGACACTTTAGTTCCAAAACCTTCATCTCCAAGGTCCATTCAACTCCAAGAGCTCACAAATTAAGTTATTATTCTTCATTCTCAAAAGGGAAAATAGGAGCTTAAAAAGAACAAAGCTAAAGCTGAAGTGGCTCTCCTATTAGCTCAACCATCCTTTCCCAATGTGGCACAACTCACTGAGCTTCTAGTAAAATCTTTGACACCTTAACTATCAAAGCTTTTATCTTGTTATGATTTCAACAGCTCATTACCAACTGTGCTGAAAGAGCTTCCCTTCAAGTTTAATGAATTAACTAGAGAAGTCAAGGAGTTAAAGAAGCATGTTCATGATCTAGAGATTGAGCTACTTGTGGATTTAAAAGAAATTCCAAACAAGCTGGAGACTTTTACATCCATTGTTGAAAGTCTTACCACACGAGTTGCTTAATTAAAGACTCTTTAGTGGGAACTCACAGCAGAATTTCTTTCTGTACCTATAAATGTTGCATCTATTCAGGCTAAGATCAAGACCTTGGATACTCTTCAAAGTTTGCTCAACAAAGGTACTAAATCCTTGAATAAGTTTGCTCAGGTTATAGGCTCTGCATCACAAAAGACTGGAGATACTAGTGTTCCTTCAGCAGGACAAGCTGGCACTCAGCTTGCTGAGGGGGAGAAGAACACAAATCAAGTCACCATCTCTCAGTTATTTCAAAGGAAACCTGCAAAGGATGCTGAAAAGGCTAACCTGAACAAACAACAATCCATCCCAATACCACCACCAATTACAACCACTGTCACTTCATTAACTACCTCATCACTTCAATATCTTGTCCTCCCAAGTCCCCCAAAGATCCCCTCTTAACCTTTGGGGGAGCATATCAAGAAAGATAAGAGCAAAAAGGCTATGTCTTCAAAGGATGCTAAAGAAGAAGGTAGTGAAAGTGATTCTGATGATACAATTCATTTGACTGGTTCCATGGTTGAATCCTACAAGAAGAAGAAATTAAAGAAGTTTGATTTTATCACTAAATATGGGGATCATGTCCATCTTACTGAAGAACAAATCAATAAACAAAAGAGAATTAAGAAATCTGCCAAAGCTGCAGCCAAACATGAAGTGGAAGTAAGAAGAGAAGAGTTGGTTGATCTGTTTGGTCCTGATGTGGTGTCCAAGTACTACAAAGCCAAGTTACAGTATGACAAATATTGTGACAAAATGTTAAACAAAAGAGCAAAGTCAAGAATCACAAACTGTGATGTCTTGACTAGGAATAGCCCAATTACATTAAAAGTATACAAAGAGGATGGTACTGATGAAGTCATTCTAAAGTTCAAAGCCAATGACTTGTATCTGGCTGAATGAAAGGAGGTAGTACAAGCTTGTCCTAATAGAACGGGAAAAGGATGGACCATCATCTATGAGCAAATAAAGACAATAATGGACTATCTCTATCAAACTAAAGCTGAATTAGGAATTTACTTAAACAAACCTCTAAGTGAACAAGATCCTCTTGATAAGCTGAATGAACTTGCAAAGAAGAAAAAGAAGCACGCTAATGACATCCATGACTACATCAGAGCTAACAAAAGGCTCAAGTCATTAGTTCAGTATAAAGATCATCCAGCTAGAACTATGTTGAATAAACCAGTCCTTGGTATGATCATGTTCAGCTCTTACCACATGCAAGATTTTATTACTATTGAATACTTTGGAGATTTCTCAAATGAGATGTTGTATACTGTACAAGAAATCTTCTTCAGACTTCATCAAGGTCCTGGGATTGATGATCATGCTAGGACCTTCAGTTCCTTTTTGCTTGTTGAAGTTGATAAAAGAAACTTGAACCCACTTAAGCAGATGAGGGGCATTGAGCTGCTGAGGCAGTAGAAGTTATAATCTTTTGTAATAACTTTATCTTTTGTAATGTTATGTAATGAAAGTTAATATGAATGATTATTAGTTTATGATGTTCAATTTATATCAGTTTGTAAGAAGAAGTTGTTTTGCTCACTTACTACTAATTTTAACTTAGGCTATTTATATATTCAAATAGGGGGAGATTGTTAGGGTCAGTTCCTGAGCCCTTCAGTCTCTCAGTAGATTTAAACATAAAACCCCCTAAGTATAAGTCAAGCTGAAGACAGTTCAGCTTGAGTCACTGAAGAAAGTTCAGCATCAGTTCTTCAGGTACTTAGAAGATCAAGATCATCTTCACTTCAGTTTATGTGGTGGTTCAGAAACTGAAGAAGACCTTATCAAGAGCTTAAATTTAGCTTGGTTGACAATTCTAAGCTGAACGATGTATATCTCCTTCTTAGAAGACTGAAACAAAATGTTTCACTTCTAAAAGGTTTACAAGGCGGGAAAAATATTGCTTTAAGTCAAAAGGAATAAAGCAATCTTATTGAGAATGAATACTTCTAAATTTGGTATAGAAGTATAACAAGTTTACTTAAAGGACTGTACCTAGTACTATAAAGCATGGCTGCATTAAATGGCAGCTCAATCACCCATTTCATGCTTGCCATGTGTACTAGGTTAACTTGTAAACCCTAATTCCTTTGCCTATAAAAGGAAAGGGATGTTAAGAGTAAAAGCTATCTCTTCCAATTAATGTGAAACACATTGAAGAGCATTTATCTCTCAAATAAACTAAACAGAACTGCTAAAGCTGAAGCTTTAGTTTTAGTCGAGTAGTTTGTTTTCTTATTCTCTTAACTTTGGTTAGAGTTTAAGTTAGAAAGAGATAACACCTCAATTGTCATTTAACCACCTTGATATTCCACAAGCAAGGTGTGTCATATATTCTTTATTTGATACTAGTAAGAATCTATACATTGAAAAGTTACTTCTGTGTGTTTTAAACTTGTTCATTATATTGTTTACTTATATCTATTTAAAACTTACTTTGTTTCCATGGAATGTGATTAGTTTAACTTGATAAACCTAATATCACATTCAAATGGACCAACATAATAGTTTTGTATTCCTTCATCTATATCTTGTTGTTTGGATATGGAATCATTAGGAGCAGAAAAATATCCCTAAACTCTCCAACAAAAAACCCTAACTATGGGCGATTCCCTTGGCGACTTTCTAAACCGATTTCACTCTCTTCTTGCTAATCGATCCTTAATTTAATTTGTTCTAACTCTTTATAACGATCATGTTCCTACTGTTAGATCTTTGATTTACATGGGTGTAACATTGTTTTTATTTAGATTTGATTCAGATTGTTAAGGTTTCGGTTATTCTCTTTTAGGTTTAGTTAATCGTCTTTTAGGGTTTTATGTTCGTTACAAACTCTTCATTATTTGCTTTCGTGAATTATGGAATTGGTTTGAATCCTTGGTGCTTTAAATTCATACATTAGTCCATCTAAGGGCTTCGATCTGAGATTAACGTGGATCTCATAGGTGTCTTGTAGTCGTTTTCTTGTTTACTTCATTTTAGGGTTTTTTAAGGTTTTTGGTTTTGGCTGATGGAGGATGCTAATCCTTCTAATGTGGGTAATTTTGTTAGTGGGAGTACGAGCATTGATGGTCAGGGTAACGCAAGTAAGACAACGAGGATGAGTGGTAGGGCTAATTACGAATCCCAATTTGAAGCTTCAAAGGTAACCGGTAAGTGTGATGGTAGTCCAAAGGTGAGTAACTCTTCTCCTTTGGTTTCTCCTTCTACTACTATTAACATACCCCGAGAACTGTATAGTATTGATGTTGCTGCCACTTTTGGAGTTCCATTAACAATTGTTGGTGACTTGCACAAGTTAATAAATGATATTGAAGCTGGTAAACATGATGAGTTATTATCTGGGATGACTAATGATGATCGTATGGAAACCATGGATGCATTAGGTACTATATGTAAGTTAATTTAGGTGGATAATAAAATTAATAATAATGCTGATGAGATCCCTTGTAAGGTTTCGCATGTAGATGATTCAATTAATCTTAATGTTGATGAATCCACAATACCTAGTGACCCTATCGTTAAGTCTGTGGACATCAATACCAAGTCAACATCCTATGATGGAGCTGCGGGTGCAAGTGCAAAGGATCAACCAAAAGTTAATTCCAACTTTCGTACCTTGGTGGCTGATCCCGTATTTGATGGTGTTAACATCTCTATTCCTTGTAAAGTTGTCAAAAAGGTTAGTACTCGCTTTGAACATACTTTATATGGCTACTTTATTGGAAAGAGAATGGCGTTTCTGGTTGTTGAATACTATGCTAGGAACAACTAGGTGAAACATGGGAGTGAAAAAGATTATGATAAATTCCAAAGGCTTCTTTTTTTAAATTTGATTCTCGGGCTAGTTTAGAGGTTGTTTTGGAGGGTGGTCCGTGGTTGATATGTAAATCTCTGATCATTCTTAAGAAATGGTCGATGGATACTAGATTGCTCAAAGAAGAATTGACTCGCATTCTGATATGGGTTAAATTGCATGATGTTCCTATTTAAGTTTTTGAAGAGGATGGTATTAGTCTAATTTCTACGTTTATTGGCAAACCTGTTATGCTTGATTCATACACAAGCTCCATGTGTAATAAATCTTAGGGTAAGAGTAGTTTTGATCGGTGCTTAATTAAGGTAAATTTAGAGGCTGATCTTGTGGATGTTGTTACTATTGGTATTCCATCTCTTTATGAGGATGGTTTCACCAAAGAAACCATCCGTGTTGAGTATGAATGAAGGCCGCCCAGATGTGATATATGTAAGATTTTTGGTCATGTTCATGACCATTGCCCTAAAAAGGTGGTGAGTCCTCCTATTGTTACTACTGCTAATGTTGTTACTCCTACTATTGAGAAGACTAATGATGGTTTCCAAACGGTGGGTAAAAAGAAGAAGAGGAAAGGTAAGTCCAAGTCTACTAATGGTGGTCAGTTTGCTGGTCCTTCGGTTAAACAAAATGTTAGATATGAGCCAAAGACGAATACAAGTGCACCAAATAAGGTAGTTACTAATGTGAGTAATACATCTCAATCGTCATCTATGTTGAAGACGACTGGTAAATCTTCTAAGAAAGATAATCTCTCCATGTCTAATTCTTTTTCTACCTTAAATGATGAAGAAGATGTTGAAAATGTGTATGATGAATCGGCTAACTTAATTTAAAACACAAAAGCTGGTGGAAGTTCATCTTTCACGGCTGCTGCTAGTTAGCTTGTTCAGTTGAGTCATGTGTTCTAGTTGTCTCTAGAGTTTTAAGAGTTTATGGCATGTCATAAGCTCTAGTTTTAGGTGTTTATCAAGCTGTTTAGCTTGAGGTTATTGTGGTACTTCAGCCACATTCCATTTGTACTTATCTTTTTCGGTTTTAATATACTTTACTGGGGTAACCCTTTACCCAAAAAAGAATCATTAGGAGCAGATATTCCAGGATCAGCTTCAGCTGTGGAATATGCTGAAGCATTACATCCTGATGCAGACTCAGGGTGAAGAATGGTAGAAGCAAAATGAATAATTTAAATATGAATAAATGCTTACATACCACTACTGAGCTGAGGGTTGGCTCCATCTTCACTGGTGACCCCTAGAGATGTTGGGCCACCAGCTGCTTGCTGGTCCTCCTTATGCATGTCAGCAACCACAAGTGTGGGAGCTGGAGGTTGGCTTGAGTTTGTGTCCAAGGCCGAACTAGACTGAGTTTCTTGAGCTAAATGGCCAATTTTGGATCCAGTGGGGATTTTAGAAGACCCACCTTCGGTTGCCTTAGTTTTAGACTTAGATGTGTGCTTTGTTGAAGTTTGTTTTCTTTTGAGTCCTTGTTTAGCTCCAAGCTTTTTGCCTTTGGAAACCTTCTTCTCAGCTTTTGAGGATGTTTTGGGAGCTTGGAATGTTATAGGTTTATCTGTATTACAGATAGCTAGCATGTGGTCAGTGAAGGGAGGTCTTTCAGGTTGGTTTGGTTCAGTGCCCAATTGTGAACACTGAAGACTTGAGTGGGCTTTAGAGTAACCTTATCATTTCCATATTCCTTCATTATATATTCTAAATGAAGAGATATAAACCTTGGATAAGGAATAACTTTCTCCCTACTTTTCTTGTTCAGCTTGTGGAGTAAATCATCCTAAATTAACCTAGCAAAATCTATTTCCACCTTATTTGCAAGATTGTATTGAATGATGACATCTTTGTTTGATATTTGATCAAACCCATCCGTCTTTCCTCCTAAACATTATATGATTTGTGCCATCAGCGGCCTCTACCTAGGAGGAAGACAACACTTTTTGAGGGTTCCTTTTGCCCTAATCTCCCCACTATACCCAATGTTGAAAACCAGGCTCTTACTATCACTAGGGTTGATGTTTTAGCATATTCACTTAAGTGAGACAAGCAATTAGCCCTAATGGAATTCCTAAAGGTAGTGTGTTGCGGTTGTCGTAAGGGACTTCTACAAGAAGTTTTACAACTCCATAGGCAGTGTACCTAACCGTTGTAGTGTAGTATAGGCAAGGCTCGGGGGTTGTTATCGTTCTCTAGGGGAATAGCACTGTGAAGGCTGGATCAAATGTTCACTAAGGTCTAAGGGTTGAAGGAAGATTCTTTATATGTTTTTATATTTAATGAAAGCAAGTAAGTTCTGGTTTTAGAGAGGTTTTGGTTTTAAGCTAATTAATTACTAATAAACTAAATAACAATTATACAATGAAGCG